>JAVTVY010029867.1:0-12007 GCA_036873755.1 Hanleya hanleyi
CCGAAAGTACACAATATAACTATGATGTACTGTTCGCGCATAGGGTTGTCGGACTCATTAAATACTACATAGTCATTTATGTATTATAAAACCGTTTGCGCATAAAGTCAGTTTTGAGTATTATCAATGAGTCGGTATAGCTAAGATATTAAGTGCAAGTCCAGGGATTGGAGGGTCATTGTTTCGATTCCCACAGAGGGTTAACTTATTCTTCCTTTCAAAACATATTTCCATATATGCGAATTGCTTGGGGGTAAAGTTAAACATCTTTATTCGGTGAAAGTTGCCGAGTTGTTCCGCTTACTTCTGAAACGTAATTGTTGCGTTTGTTTTTATGATGCATGATCTATAATTTGATACCAAGTATTATTCAATGTTAATCATAATGATAATGCGTTACTTGTTATGCTTCTTCACCAATTTGTGTTTTATCTAGATTGGGTAGATAAAATGATTACTGGAAGTAGTGAACTTATTTTTCTACTTTCTAAGACAGTCGCCTGTGACTGTATGCAAATTAGCTGAACCACTGACAAGGTTGCGGCTCATCTTCCTTGGTATATAAGAAATCCAAGGATCTTAAATTGTATATACATGTGCATACTATTCAATGAAAATGGTAATATCTGAAGACAGTGACTGATGTGACGACCGACAGATTTTAAGCGACTGACGTAAGAGAATTGAAATCTGAACGGAAATCAACGAAGCAATAATTAATTCCACCGAATATAGTTGCAAATGAATTCAAACGTGCCTGAAGACAGTGTTGTCATGTGAGATTGAAAAGGAAAGTGTGGCAGAGATCACACTCTCTTAGCGCATGCGTATTTCAAAAAGTCACAAGAAGAAGAACAACAAGAACAACAACAACAACGCGAGCCTCCCGTAGACCTGCGTGCCGCAGGTAACAAACACAAACAATAACACGTTATCGTTAAAATCTCTTGTTTAGTGCACATAAACCGCTGATTAAGGGCTTTCAAATAATGACAGTTCAGTCTCTACCTCATTCAGCTCTATGGAAGTCCAGTCAGTGTCTGGGCTTTCTAGGAATGGTAATGTTTCGCTGCAGTTCTCCTGGGTCAGCCCGGGTCATTTGCTACCAACCGCAAGCCTAACATATCTTGGAGGGAGATTTCCAGAAATACCATATAATAAATGATATCAAAATAATCCTACACTCTATGACGGGTGATCAAATATACCTTCATAATTGAACTGGAGTAATATCAAAGACAATGTATTCAATGCTTTCCTGTTTGACTGTGACGATGACCTTTGACAATTTCAGTACTTGGCATATTGTGTTCCCGCTGCTGTATCCACTAAAAACACAGTTTGAATTTCAATGATTTTCTGTTTTTGGGGCCAAAGTTATCTTGACCGTTGACCTCAATTCTGTTACCGCCCCCCCCAATATACGCAAAACCAAACTTACTATTCCAATAATTTCTTCGCTTCAGGCAACCGTGGCCTTGTCATTTGGCCTACTGGGCTCAATTTTAGTGCGAGATATCTACTTGGCCCCATAATCACCTTGGTGAAATTTGAAGGCAATCGGTCGATTTGGTGAAAAGTAAAGGAACGAAATAATGAAAGTCGGGGTGAGGAGAATGTGTATTCCATAGAACTTTGTCAACTTCAGCTGACGTAGTCCAACAATTAAAATGTTACATATGTGAGATAAAAATGGGCATAAGTTGCATGACATGAATCCTGGTTTGATTATGTGGGTTTCCAAGTTGCATTACTGCGGAGTGATTCCCCTTTCCTTGGAACAGTAGACACCCGCAATAAAACTATTTTTTGAAGCATGGCACTCTTCCAAAAGTCTATATCATGTGGAGCGAATCTTCAAGGATACAGAGTCAGCCACGGTGTCCATGTGCTGACCAGCTGTCTTTGCCCATTGCGAATATATGCATGACTGTGCTTCATTGTTGTCCCGTTCTTTTCCGGGTAGGAAGAATTCATCTGCTTGGCTGTCCCAGAAGACAGCAAGATGTATTGGAGACGGTTTTGTACTTCAATATCCACAGAACCAAAAAGATAAAAATCTGAAACGACTCTGGCAGGATTACGTTTTTTTAGACAAGATGATTTCACACAAACTACACAATCGGCTGCAAACTTCTGCATCAATGGCAGCCTGGTGAGTAGACCGCACATATTGTGCCTTGCTTGTTCTGATGAAAGGACAAAAACAGAGGGCCTCCTAGACAATTCATGAGCTGACTTCCTCGAACACCACCGCTGTATCATGGCATTTTTAATCTAATGACATTCGTTTCTAGCTGCTTAGATACTTATTCAAATATGTGCATATATATACATATAAGAAATAAAACTACACAAAATGTAGAGTTTTGAGCTAAACTGTATATTGCACTGCTAAACCGGTTTCGTCCATTTTATGGACTTTTCAATAGCAATAATATATTTATTCATATGTAAGGCTATATATACATATAGTTGCCTTGTAGTTAAACATGTTAAACGCATTTTTATATACTAATTGGACATTGGAGACATATATATTTACAATATAATGCAGTAGACAAAGGGTGCACTCCAGGGATTCTTCCATTCGGCATGGAATAGACTATGGGTCCGTTTTTCGGCCACCAATTATCGTAAAAATTTCAACCCAAATCACTTATATGTATATATTTTCTGAAAGAGCATGATTAAGCTATCATTTTAAGACATAGCACTGCTATGTTATAGAAAAATGAATCTCGAACATTCCCTTCCAGCCTTGCTTCATTTTTCCTAGAAAACCCCTTAAAATGTCGAAAAATGGTCAAATTCGGCTCAATTTTCAGAAAAATCTGTAAGAGCGATTTCAATTAAACTTCTTACTCACCTTCCCTGCTCCGGTCTCAACTTAAAAAGACAAAAAAAGTGGGGGTCAACCTGCCAGTTTTTTGCAGATTTTCTTCCCGTAAATGGGTCAAGATTTTTAGGCACACCCAAGGGGCATAACTGAGGCAGGACAAAATTTACTCTATGATCCCGATCAGCGTGTAGGCGAAGCCAGCCATCGATTTGTACGTTCTCGTTTGCAGCGTTGATAATGCTGAATAGGATGGTATTATAGATATAAACTATTAAGAAGACAAGAAGAATTATGATGTAGCAGAACACGGGCAGTCTATCGTATTATGAAATTAGACAGGGGCCATTACTACGAAACTGTGGAGGGACACCAAAAGGTAAAACAGTTTGTTATAATCCGACAATGATATATAGAAGAAAACAGAACATTAGATGACATTTCCTTTGAGGCAGTATTGCCTGACAAGACCAGACTTGATAAATACATGATTAAGTTTTACCGACAGATGTCTGACATTTCCTTTTTCAGTCGATGCATGCATAAAAGAAATAATTGTTTCAATTCTACAGTTCATATATCAATAAAGGTATTATTATCAGTTTAATTCACATTTGAACTTTCGAATGAAGTACTGTTCCTTTGTCTGTCGCCTGACTGTATCGTCGGATTTCATTTTATAAAACGGAAAAATAGGAAAAATTTGAAAATTAATTTTCGTATTTCTAAGCTTAAGCTTACCTTCACATACCTTATTGCTATCGTGTTCCTACGCGATTGCTCTATTGTAAAACCTTACCACAGAACCAAAAAAGTAGTCCCTGTAATGCTCAATGCCCATGCGCGAGTACCCAGAACCCAATCTGTCTGACCACGTGACTTCCTTCTTTCCTGTTCAACCGCAGTGTGAATAACCCATCAGCGGGGAGGCTGGGAGGGCCATCACGGTATGTGAAGGTAAGTTTAAGCTTAGAAATAGGAAAATTGATTTTCAAAGTTTTCATGTTTCTTGCGCTGTAAAACTTACCTTCATTATTTGAGAATGATATAAAATCATTTACATTGAGATCGTAATCCCCAAAACAACATTTACCTAAAAATAAAATATCGTTGATTTCACGTCTGTATGATCGTGAAGCTGCCGCTCGGTCGATATTATCTGATTCAGTCTGGATAATATGTCTGCCAGCACGTTCAGATGACCGGGAATGTGGCGAGCTCGCACGGAAATTTCGTTGTCCCAACAGAGGTTGAAAAATTTCTGTGCGTGATCCAGCAGTTGAGAATGAATTCCTCGCTGCTTGTTTATGTAGGCCAGAACTGTCGAGGTGTCCGTTGCTACTAACAAGCGTTGGTTCGTGAGGTCTGGAAGAAATCTCTGTATGGCCAGGGTTACGGCCTGGAACTCCAATACATTGATATGCATCTTCCTCTGGCTGTCGTTCCACATGCCGGATGTTGACCTCGAACCCAAATGTGCTCCCCATCCTTCCATCGATGCGTCCGTGAACAGTTGACGGGACGGCTGAAAAGGTAGGAAGGAGACACCTATCATCACGTTCTCCGGTTGCAGCCACCAGCGTAGGTGACGTTTGACATCCTCTGTCACAGGGACAGTCGGATTCAGGTGCCGTTTCGGCCAAAAGTTGTTGAGGTGCATCATCAACGGCCGAAGCTGCAACCGGCCTCGAGGCCTCACATCCCGAGTCGATGTTAACAGGCCGATAATTGCAGCAAATTGGAGAGCACGTCTGTGCGATGCTGACAGGAACGTCGGCACCGACGTCAGAATTTTCTTCCAGCGGTCTTCCGGAGGTTTCGCTAACGCTAAAAGGGTGTCGTAGGAAACTCCGAGAAAGACTCGAGACTGGGATGGTGTCAACTCCGATTTGCCCTCGTGAGGAATATGGCCCAGAGCAACAAGGACCTCCCAAACGAAATTGTTGTCCTTGCCGAGTTCTTCCCTGCACTGATTCCGCAGTAGAGAATCGTCGAGGTAGAAGTGATACTTGAGATCTCTGATGTGCAGGAATGACGCCACCGGGTTGAAAACTCTGGTGAAGACCCAGGGGGACGTGGATAGTCCGAAAGGGAGCACAAGTAACTGGCGCTTCCGGTTGCCAACCAGGAAGCACAGATATTTGTGATGAGCCTTGTAGATCGGAACATGCGGATATGCATCTTGGAGGTCGAGAGACGTCATCCAGTCCCCTTGTAACAGAGCCGAACGAATAGACCGGAACAACTCCATGCGGAAATGAGGAGGCGGGGCCAAGAAGTCCTTGTTTAACCGACGTAGGTGTATGACCATACGCATTTCGGTGTTGTTGGGGACCAGGAACACCGGAGAATAAAAGCCCGGGGACATATCGGTTGGCAGAAGTTCTATAGCTGCACCCTTCTCTACCAACTTGTCCACGGACCTCTGGATCTCCATCAGGTGCTCCTGACGCACAGGAATTCGTGACGACTTGGGTGACGAAGTCAACGGGGGAGTTGTGGCGAACTCCAGCCGATACCCATGACGTAGGGTGTTCAACACCCACGAATCCGCCTGGATTGCCTTCCAATTCTGCCAAAAACTTGCAAGACTCCCGCCTACCGGAAGCGCCGGATTTGGTGGAATTGGGAAGAGCGGCAACGTGCGGTCTCGCCATGCAGAACGAACATCCGCATGGCCCGTGCCCTCATTTCTTGGGAGGCTCAGTGGACTTCCCTTTTCCGCCTCCACGTTTAGAGTGGCCGCTCCCCCTCCCTTCGAACCTCCGCCTGATTTCGAAGAGCATCCTTTTTGGAACCAGCACCGGAAGAAGTACTTGCAGAAGAAGCCTTCTTAGGGGCCGAGGAAGACGTTGAAGGGCTCTGGGTCGATCGCTTCCTCTGTTGTGGTGCAAAATAGGAATGCGTGGTCCTGGCAGTGGACATTTCATTCTGCAGCACTGGGAGAATACCAGCAAACAGAAGTCCCGAGGCGGGGGACTGCTCCCGCCCTTAAGGCTGACTTCACACTGGACGGGGTATACATAGGCAGTGCCACAAACAGTGAGAGACGCCTTAGGTGTACGAACATAGCGGACATGAACACTGAAGATGCCATCAAGTCCGCGTCCGCACGCGCAACTGCCGTCAGGAAGACCTTCATCAGGTTGACGTCATCGACACAAACAGAAACAAAACCGGAAGCTGACGTCTGGGGTATGCGATTAAGTATCGTACGAATGGCATATAAAAACCAATCTAGATGGAAAGTAATCGCAACCTCCTGTCTAGAAGTGTCCTCCAGGAGACTAATCTGACGTATAGAAAGAGGAATATCCTTCTTAGGCGGAGTGGCTCCAATGAACTGATCGAATTCTGGTTCCTGGACCGCAGCTCGATCATGCCAGGGTGGACCGTGTACTGAATATGACCGAAAAACGGGTCGCTCCAGCGGGAAGACACCAGTAGATCTCTTAAATAAAGCTCTAGATTCCTGTTGTCGTTGCCTCTCAACTTGGGTCCTAGGCAGAGAGAAGGCATCCCGCATGCGCCCAGCACATTCATAAACGGCTCTGGAAGGCGGAAGCGATGTACGATGAGTGGGCTCTTGTTTAAGATCAGACATCGTAGTGACCCTTCTCGATTCCACAACTGGCGGAGGAGTCATATCCGGAAATAACTCGAAGAGGCGTGTCAATGTCTCAGAATAACTGGACGCTGCGAGATCCGGATCAGCATCAAACAAGGAAGTCCGTTCTTCTGCTTCCGGCTCAGCGTTAGTCACTGTCACAGGATCCGCAGAGGTAAACCTCGGCACAAACGAAGGAGGTGTAGGTCTACTACCCCACGAGAGATCAAGTGGTAGCTGAGCGGGAAGGGAAGCGGCAGGCGGCTGCCTTGATGACACGGGGCGAGGTTGATAACCAGCCCACCAGGAACCGGAAGTAATGTCGGTGGAGGTGGTGGAGGCATCAACATGTCACGCTGAAGGGCTGCAAAATCAGCAGATAATATATTAAACCTGTCGGACAGGCTGGCAGAAATAGATGCTGCGGGGGGCACTGCCTATCAGAAGGAGGAAGCAAGGCGGAACCGGAAGCGGCCGCATACTGTGACATCGCAGGCCTAGCTGGGTATCTAGGCAGATGGGGGTGAGCAACCCTAACTTCCCGTCTCGGTGTAGGCGCATGATATGGCATAGCATATCTGACAGGCCTAGGAGATGGAGAACGGAAGTAAGCACCCGATGTACCGGAGGTCGGACGTGTAGGGGTACGTGCAGGAGAATACACATGGTCGAGCTACAGAAGCCACCGAATGGTACGATGTAGGCCTATATACTGCACTACGAACAGGAAGTGGAGAGTACGGAGGCGCAGTATTGGGATCAGCCGATCTGCTATACACCGATGACGTAACCGGAAGTCTATACATCGATGACGTAACACGAGTATCATACATCGATGGAAGACCCGGAGCCCCATACACCGATGAAGTAACAGGAACATCGTACGTAGAGGCAGTCCTATAGTAGGATGTAGTAGCCGGCGTCGGAGCATGCGCAGAAAAAGCAGCGGAAGTTCCGATGTAAGACGATGATACCGGAAGGTAAGATGTAAGAGGTTGCATGTAAGCATCCGATATACTCGGAGCTAACGTAGGCCGGAAGTCGAAACTGGACCCAGGCATACGTGGAAGAGGTAACGGTTGAGTAAGCTGCGGAGGTGCCGGCAACGGCTGTTGTAGAGGCGCCCTAGATAATCTCGGTACATTCAGAATTGAATGGCGAGACTCAGCGAAACCGGATACAGGTGTAATAATCACCGGGGTCTGCACCGGAAGTGGTGATATTACTGACGATGATACAGCAGGCATCTCCGTAGATTTTGTAGACGTAGATGTGCTGGACCGAGATGTGGAAAGATTCTCCGGAAGTGACAAATCCTTGACTGGGGTATAGCCACACTCTCCGGGTTCACTATCCTGAATAGGGGACCTTTGGAAGGAAGTGACGTCACTGATGTTGGATCAAAGGTGGCCGTCAAGGTCAAGGGCGTCCCGTGCGATACTTCTTTGTTCCCCACCAGAATCAGTGCATGGAGGAGGAGAAATAGTAACAACATTCGGTAAATTACGAGGCTAAATTACTTCCGTATCTTGGGTTACGGGCATATCAACAGAGGCAGTCTCGTCCGGCTCGTTCACAGTGGAGCGAGACGGAGAGGCGACCAAGCTCTCGGCCCTACTAAAGTATACGAACCGACAAGATACTGTTCGAGTATATTGTCGGGCCATAGCTCACATTCCGCACATTTAGCGTGTTGATCGCACCATACTCCCCGACACGGCGGACAGGCTGTATGCGGGTCCGTTGTCGGTTTAGATTGCCCACAAATAACACAGAAGACGGACGCCTTCTTTATTTGGATTCAAATGTATACTTCCCGACGTGTAGAAGTCCAGGCAGGTATCCAAGAATCACAGGAATTTGGTAATATTCCACTCTCTTCTCCAGGTAAATATCCCAGGGAATCTCTGAGGTAATCCAAGGTAATGAACGAGGAATTGCGTGGTACTCCAGATGTAGATCTTGAGACTTTTTTTACAGAGCACTTAGAAACTACGTCTGACCGCTACGGTTGTAGAGGAAAGAAGGAAGTCACGTGGTCAGACAGATTGGGTTCTGGGTACTCGTGCATGGGCATTGGGCATTACAGGGATTACTTTTTTGATTCTGTGGTAAGGTTTTACAATAGAGCAATCGCGTAGGAACACGATAGCAATATGGTATGTGAAGGCAAGTTTTACAGCGCAAGAAATACTAAATTTCGTTTCAATAGCACATTCTGCAATATGTTTGCTAACCTTAAGATGCCTAAATGAAGGTGTGTTGATCTGTTGTCGATGGACTCCCCCGATATATATATAAGAATACAGGGACTGCATGCTTATGGAAGTTCGTCTTGTGATGGTACACTCGTGGAGGAATAGGCATGGCTCTGTAATCACGGTTACAACAGATGGACCCAATATAAAAATATAAAATTAATCTGTACGATTTAATGATAAATGTATTTATTTACACACGCTTTTAGAAGGCTAAGAGAACAGAAGGAAATGTCTTGTCAAACACAGTGACACCACTTTCTCTCTCTCATTTGTACTTCTGATAAATATTGTATTTGAGGATCCCGAATGTGCTAACATGTGTCAGTCGAGAGGTTCAGCACTATCTGAATGGTTATGTAGCTTGCCCCTCGGGCCTAAGAATTTGTGATAGAAATACTGATGGGCGACACTAACTCGTAACGTGTGTTATCCGCGAACAGTAATATCGGAAAATCACAAAACAGCTTTGACCAAAACTACAGCATATATGTTATTATACCAAATGTCGTTGGCCACTTATTCGACATTGGTTTCATAATGTCTCGCATACGGTTTCAATGTATTGAAATCATGGAGGATTTTGATTATTTCATGTCTGTTGGTCGTGCAATAGTGAAAGAAAATTGTTATCCTTCGTCTCTGTTATAATTACATCACTCTACTCAAATGGAAAGCCTTCCTGTTTAAAGATTGATGTGGTCGATAAAATATCTAATTCACTATGCACAAACATGCTTCAACTATACGGAAGACATCAAGTTTCATCGTAATAGCTCAAGGGTATATTGCATGATCTAAATTCCCCCATAATTATCATCGAGATTTTATTAAGCTTTCTTTTGAAATCGATACCGGTATCGGGGAAGACATTCAAGGCTTTGTACAAATGTAATACTTGTTCTTACAAAAAAAACATCAGTTTGAGATGCGTAATAGATATGGCTACTTTCTTTTCCCGCAGGTTATTGGCAAAATTGAATATTCGTGTCTCATTATCTTGTTCGATAAATATTGCAGAAGATATTTTGGTATACACGCTTGTGTGTAATGGAGAATGTATATAATATGCACAACGCTTCATATATCAATTAAGTCAAAGTTTCTAATAAATATGCCTTCTTAGACTGGATATCCTTACTGTCTTCATAACTAAATCATGACATTGTTCAGCATTTAAAGTGACAATATTTAACGCTTTCTCTTCATGTCTTATTCATCTGGCTTCAAATTTCCATTATTGATGCGGATTTTTTGTGTGTACGACGGTTTCCCAGTGCATGTCAGATTTAAAGCCTCAAGTTGGAATTTCCTAGTTAATAGTCCTGAGGCTAAAGTTTTCCATTGTTCGCAATTCACGGAGGCAGGTGACGGTTCACATGGATGGAAGCTGTGATCTTAAATATCTTAAAACTACAATAATGACTGCTTTGAAGGGATTCGCAATGGGCACAAAGCCGTCGAACTGGTTGACGCGAGAGTCACTGTCGCCAAGCGCAATGTTTCGATTTAAGACTAGTGAAGCGGAAGACACCCAGACCACTTAGTACTGTGGGAACGTTGATTTTTTTTTCAAAGGAAATAGAAAAAATTATATTTCCAACGTGCCGACGCATACGCCTATGATGTTATAGATCTATACCTCACTGTAGTCCTTTGACCGTTCATTAATACGACTGAGCTCTTTTGTATTCTCAAGTGATGCATATATTTTTGGAATAAAAAAAGGGAACAGGTGCATAGTTAGTACATCGTACAACTGTTCAATTAGTAACAGAACAATGCAGTTCCTGTGAATTATAATGAGTATTCTGTTCGTCAGTTCGTGAATCTCCAAAGCATTTTCTGTTTGTTGGTCGACAAGCTACCTGCAATGGAATTCGAACATTGAACCGTTTCAAATATCTCATCATTTAATCTATGTAAATTCACAAAAGCTTCAAAACGAAAGAAAAAAGATTTAGGTGCTGTTTGAAAATGATGTGTTTTACATTTCCATGGTGTCCAAATGTACACACATAATCAACACGTGACCGAGATACATAATCTGAGAACGTGTTTTAATTCATTCGAAGAAAGAATAATGGCCAGTTATTAGGAATTGACGTATAGAACATCATCATGTCTTGCTGTCCTCATTGGAAACTGCTGATCGCTTCTCCCTTGCAGGAAATCATCTCGTGTTTTCATTATATTTATTTCATATATACGCGTTTGGAATTGGTCATAACTGTCATACAAAATAGGTCTTTCGGTTATTGAAGCGGAAGTTCTTTTGTCGACTGCTGAATATTGAATGTCGAATTTGACGCTTGCTAATATATGCCACTGACTGTCTGATCGTTACGATTCTATACTTCTATAACCACTGATTCAGGAGTCTGTGCTCTTTATTATTTTACAATATAGGTTGTCTTTCTTGACATCTTCCGTCTCCATGTGCCCAAGGTGTATTCCAAGCCTCGACAATCTCACAGTAAAACACATTCTGATCGACTGTATAGATTTTACGATTGCAAGAGATTCTTTTTATCAAGCAGCTGCTTTAGAAGATCTGATAGAATGCGAAGGCAGCCCTAGATAATGAGGTTGAT
This sequence comes from Hanleya hanleyi, assembly GCA_036873755.1. Taxonomy (NCBI): domain Eukaryota; kingdom Metazoa; phylum Mollusca; class Polyplacophora; order Lepidopleurida; family Hanleyidae; genus Hanleya; species Hanleya hanleyi. Next base: position 11,299 of record JAVTVY010029867.1, read on the forward strand.
CCTGTTTGAATCCCATATAGCGATTTCAGGCCCTCTATCTATACTTATGTGAGTAGGCTATACTCAGCTGAACAGCCAGACACGTTTCGATCAAGCCATGATCAGGCGATGTAGAATCGGTCATACACGATTAACTCACGAACATTTACTAAAAAAAGCCAGTCCCAAGGTGTATTCTATGCCACGAAGATCTCGCAGTGAAACATATTCTTATCTACTGTATAGATTTTAATATTGTTGAAGATTCTTTTTATCGAGCGACGACTTTGGAAGATCTTTTTGGTCGGATGAAGGAGGATTTGAGAGAAATCGGTTTGTTGCATAAGTTTTAATATGTGTATATTTTAATGCGTTGGGTTACTAAGTTATTAACTTGAATACTTAGAATTTTGTTCGATCGTGGTCAGTGAAATGGATTTTATGTGAAGAACATCATGTGCTGCTGACATTGAAAAGTGTTGGCCACTTCTCTCTTGTGGAAAACCATCTTCTGTTTTTATTATTTTTGTTTCATACACATTTGGAACTGGTGTTAACTGTCATACGAAATAGGTCCTTAGTGTATTGACATGAAATGTACATGTAGGATTTCGCGTTGCTAGTACATGTAATCAACTGTTTGAACGTTATTCTATACTTCTGTAAGCATTAACTCACGAGTCCCCTAAATCATGTACATTATTTGACAATGTATGGTCTTTCGTGACGG
>JAVTVY010029868.1:0-12578 GCA_036873755.1 Hanleya hanleyi
TTGACTGACCTTGACTTAATTTTTCAAGGTCATATACTGTTTATTATGGTCTAACATAAAGAAATATATCTGGGCTTCCCAAATTAATATTATGTATACATCTGGCGAAGGTCCAGAGGTGTACTGAAGATGACTGACCTTGGCGTATTTATCAAGGTCAAATTTAATATTTGCTTTATTTTATGAAGGATGGAAACTGGGGTCTCCAAATTCATATTACTTATGCAACTGGTGATTGACTAGAAACCTATCACAGTTGACTGACCTTGACCTATTTTTCAAGGTCATATACTGTTTATTATGGTCTGTCATGAAGAAATATATCTAGGCTTTCCAAATTAATACTATGTATACATCTGGCAAAGGTCCAGACATGTACTGAAGATGACTGACCTTGACCTATTTTATCAAGGTCAAATTTTAATATTTGCTGGGGTATCCCAAATTCATATTGCTTATGCAACTGGTGATTGACTAGAAGCCTATCCCAGTTGACTGACTTTGACCTATTTTTCCAAGGTCATATACTGTTTATTACGATATAACATGAAGAATATAGCTAGGCTTTCCAAATTAATAATATGTGTACATCTGGTGATGCTCCAAAGGTGTGCTGAAGATGACTGACCTTGACCTATTTTATCCAGGTCAGATTCTATTCAGTACAATATTTCATGAAAGATTATATCTACATTGCCCAAATTTATACCACTTATGGCTGGACCTGAAGTCTATTGAAGAATATCACTGACCTTGACCTATTTTTAAAAGGTCAAATTCTATATGTTAAGTCTCCGAACCCATGTTCCCGATGCAATCAAGTTAGAATTGACTTGAAATTTTTTGAAGATGACTGACCTTGATCTATATTTCCAAGATAAAAGTACTTGATTTGATTATAAGCTTTTTAGAAGAGTATATTTTGAGCTAAGAATTCGGTCATGCTCTACTAGAACCTCAGGCCTTGGTAAAACCTGAACTACAGTCAACCCTACTAGATCAGATTTTTGTTAATCTAGTTCAAAAAATACACTGATATTATACATTGCATGATTCCTGGGTGTAGACAATAACTGATAGCCGAGGGGTATTGAAGCCCAATGGGCTATTTTTGAACCAGGTGTTGGTGGTGTTCAAACTTTTTCAAACTAAATTATATACGCAATGATCGTGCAGCAACAACGGAGCAACAACAGGAATTTTCGCACAAATTGTCTCTCCAACGCTATCGTTGTCAACAAACAAATTTACTATAAACACCATGCAGGCATATATAAGTAATCTTGGGGACTTAACGCAAACTCATGCAGCTCTTGCAAATATCTGTGCTACACAGAACTATTAATAAAACTAGTTAATAAAACTATCCAGTCTCCTCGCGTATTTGTCGCTTTGTCACAATAAAATTGCATGAATTATGAAAATCTGCTCGCAAAAACTGGTAGAAGACATTGACGCAGACGATCCACTTTAAAGCATATTACTGTAGATAGTTTCTTGCTACCATGAAGACCTGGCATATTTCTAAATGAGCCGCCTTCACAAATTCACTTCCTTGAAGACTAAACTCTGTGTTCCAGTTGTGATTTCCCAAACAGACTCGTCCACAACTTGGAGAAAATCTCCACATTTATCCATACATCTGCTATCAGCTGAAACATGCCAGCTGAAACGTTTTGAAACTTTAAATCCATTATTGGCGATCCAGACATCAGTACTTTGAGTACTTTCATTATTCTTACCCCTCAGCCATTTTGCCCTCGGGGTAATGTCATCGCCATGTACGTCCGTCTGTTACCGCATTTTAGGCAAAACCGCTGGAGACACAACCACCAAATTTTTAACACTTATTTTAAGTGCTAAGTCAGATGCCTATCGAAAGTGGCTCCCCTCGGACCATATTTTACAGAATTACGCCCCTTTACAGGTATATTAATTTCTATTTTTGTCCTATGTGCTTGAATGTAACTAACTGTATCTGCATAACTGTAATACTTAGCATGCTTAATTCTATACTCCATACACTGATCTGTTGATACATCCATACACTGCAAATTGTAAATTACCTTTAGCTTGATTATTCCCCAATTCACACTACACATGTCTCGCAATCACTTGGGCAAGCCGAGGGGTTTTGATTAGATCAATCTCATGTTTAAATACTGGTAAACTATAGTACATATGTATAAAATTATCAGTTGTTTAAAATACTCTCCTAGGTTAAAAGATGGGGCTAAGTGACAATAGCTGAAATCATGAGTCACCATACAGACAGGCTCTTCTATGTTCTCAATAATGTCCAGGATTCATTCTTTCCCTAAGAAAAGTTTTCAGATACAATTTCCTCAAATGGGAGAGACTGAATGCCATGCCAAAATATCATTTCAGTGAGCAACTAGGTCATCGTCAAAAGCTATTCAATTGCTGATGTTTCAACATTTTCAATAGATGAGAAAATTGTTCAGTGAGAAATGGAGAGTCACTGCATGTATCAGCATGAGAGTTATTCTAATAATCATCTGGTCTATAAACAGTACAATGCTGAACAATTGTGTACGATACCATTATGGAAATATTTCCTACTTTGATAAAGGAGTATAATGAAGAGTTGGAGAACTTTGGTGTGCAGCTTGTTTACATATTAATTTCAAACAATGAATGTTGAGTTCACTGTAGAAGTGTCTATCTGCAAAAAACTGAGATAAAATCATTGCTTCAGACAAATATACTGTTCATCTTGTCTTCATTTCATCTCACAGCCTGGCTTTAGAATAGCTGCCACTGGTGTGGTATTAGAGTTGGACAAGTCCGTTCCTATCGTGAAGAAACTTAAACTGACAGGAACACCTTTCAAAATCTTCAAGAAGACGGCTTTTATCCAGGTAACTGAAGATAATATTACCTCGAGGGTTTTTTTGGGGGGGGTCACCAAGGCAACTAATGTTTGAGAGAATGATGTCACCAATCCGATTATCACTTTGCCACCCTGTTATTTATAGGTAGGTGCAACAAAAAAGGATTTTCAGCTGTTTGATATAATGTCTTTCTCCCCAGGGAATGTTCAACTCCAAGCTAGAGGTGGCTAAATTTGAGGGAGCCAGTATACGAACTGTTAGTGGTATCCGAGGTCAGATAAAGAAGGCATTGTCATCACCAGAGGGCGCTTTCAGAGCAACATTTGAAGATAAAATGCTGATGAGTGGTATGTTCTTTTATACAACAATGTGTACAATTTACGAAATAGTCCAATCCATTCGTGAAAGAATTCAAGCATTATATAATGGCTATCAGGAGCTTGATTCTTGATGCCTTCAATATATAGTTATACTACTTCCTAAATTCAGTAATATCGATGGTTACATTTGCATCACTTCTACTTAGATGTTTGTAAAAAAAAAGTAAAGCAACTGACACCCATGACATCACAGGTTGAAGACATGTCCTTGCTAGCCTTGATTTGGAGCTGAATTACACAATTACTCATGAATGTTGAAGAGGAATGTTGCTTTTCATTCAAATTCCATTCATGGGCTATTAACAACAGTAAGCCTACTGACAACATGAATATATTGTTGTGATAGTTTGTCGAGTAATCCATACTGTTTATTATTTATTGATGGTGAGATACAGTATCCATCCCTCTTGTCTTTTTCAGATCTGGCATTTGTGAGAACATGGTTCTCCATCCAAGTGCCTCAGTTCTATAACCCTGTGACAACCCTTCTCTTACCACGAGAACAGAAGACCCAGTGGTCGGGCATGAAGACGATTGGTCAGCTGAGGTTTGAGAGAGGCTTGTCCATACCTGTGAACAAGGACTCACAGTATAAGGTATGAACTGAGATCTCTTGTTCATTGCTGTTAATAGTGTTGCCTTCAATGAGAAGGCTTTATGTGTGCTTCATTGCTAAAAAGAAGTTGACCAGCATATCTTTATCCAACATGGCAGTGTGACCAACGTCGTAGGGTAGGCATTAGAACTCCGACGCGAACTGAACTCTTGGAAATCTTGAATTCCTGCCTATATTAGGATGGGCACTGCCCAAGTCAGAATCAGCAGTGATTTTCATCAAAAACCACCAGAAATTTTCATCAAAAGTAGGTCAGCTTAGAACTTACTGGTAAGTCCCCTAATGCACCTTCATGCCAAAAATCAAGGTTCTAATGTCAATGGTTCTCCTTATTTTGCTGACAAAAGGATTCGGATGGACCGACTCACTCACTCATTATCGGACAATTTTCAAATGAAAGCCTACGAAGTAGGAATACACAAAGGCATTGCCATCTGTTATAGTATGTTTTTCCTTTATATTGCCTGTACGTTATATGTTGATTTTGTTTATTATTTTAAATCAGTACTTACCTTATTTCTGAGTATGACTATAATTGTCAGCATTCGTATTCCAAATGTTATTATAAATACGAAGCTGCGCATCAAAAAACCCCTCGGCTCTGGGTACATTCATAATGTATTCAATTTGAACCAAGATGTCAGGAACACCAAGCAGTCAAGTCACAAATATGCAGATTATCAAAAATTTTGCAATTAGAAATGACCCCTAAGATTTCCGTCCAATCAGAGAAACCGGCATTCATTACATAAATTTCTTGATGCATCAATGATGTATACCAAATTTTACATCGAGCATTTGAACGGTATCAGAGATAGAGATCATTAATGATTTTGCATAAATTAAAGATGGCCACCCTTCCTTCCCGCCACTCAGAGGAACTGATGTGGTTATTCATTGAAATTTCTCTTGATACATTGATGCTGTATACCAAGTTTCGTATAGAACACTGAAATGGTATCCGAGATATACATCATTAAAGATTTTGCATAAATTAAAGATGGCCACCAAGGTTTCCGCCCAATCAGAGAAACCAGAACTGTCATTTGTCGTAAGTCTCTTGATGCATCGATGATGTATACCAAATTTTACATCGTGCACTTAAACGGTATCAGAGAACGAGATCATTAATGATTTTGCATAAATTAAAGATGGCCGACCATCCATCAGTTCCTCTGAGTGGGGACTCAGAGGAACTGATGTGGTTATTCATTGCAAGTCAGTTGATACATGTACATCGATGCTGTATACCAAGTTTGGTATAGAACACTTAAATTGGATCAGAGATATATATCATTAAAGTTTTTGCATAAATTAAAGATGGCCGCCAAAGTTTTCGGTCAATCAGGTCCCGATTCAAAGTATCTGGATGTATCGATGATGTATACCAACTTTCATATAAAATAACTGAATGATAACAGAGATATGTATCATTATCGATTTTGCATAAATTAAAGATGGCCTCCAGGATTTCCAGCTAATCAGAAAAGCCGGTTTGGTAATTTATTGAAAGTTGCTTGATGTATCGATGATGTATACCAACTTTCGTATTGAACAGTTGAATGGTTTCCGAGATATGGATCATTATCCATTTCGCATAAAATTAAAGATGGCCGCCAAAGTTTTCACCCAATCAGGTCCCAATTAAATAGGCTTCTGGTCCTTGACTAGGTAAATAAGCATACCAAATTTGGAATTCTTCAGTGTAACCGTTCTCCGGCTATCTCGCTCACGTACAGACGTACGGACAGACGGACGTACAAGACGACGACAATACCCCATGGCCAAAATTGGCCGAGGGGTAAAAACTATGTTGATAGAATATGTGAAATAAAAGAAATATTGAAGATTTTGTTGCTTGCCATGGCGTGAACTGGGCACCGCCATTGTACCATTGCATGACGTTTTTAGATGAGCGGAAGTTAGCTTTTACTTACCTAAAACGTCACAACATCATGGACATTCAAGGTTGGTTATTTGCACGAGACAGTTTAGTTGATTTCAGTAGTTCAAGTATAATCCTGGAAATGTTTGTCAAAACTCAGGATCATCGTAATTCAACTTGAATCACTGGACAATGCCGAGGACGCTGTTTTTGTTTACTGATCAGCTTCTAATTTTGCCCAACTTGAATCGGGCAAGTCTCAGTGTAAAACTTGGGAAAGAGTCTAATCTTTGTTGCAGGAACCTATATAAAACAATATATAAGTACTCCTTTAATATGGTTTTATTTCAGCCAATCACTCGTGTGAACAAGGCAGCCACTCCATTGGTCATTCCCAAACACCTGCAGAAGGAGCTTCCATTTAAGGACATGCCTAAACTTGTTCAGCAGCAGAAATCTGATCCATTCAAACGTGTCAGTGTTATACGAGAACCAAGAGAGGCAAAGGTATGGCATATCCTTTCTACAAATAAATTATGCCCCCCTCTAATTAGAGTGAAGAGGGGGAGCATAAAGGAAACACTTTGTCAATATGGCCAAATTTGTAGGGACGATATGTCGGCTACTATTTGATCAAAACTTGAATGAAAACTGCAAAGTACCTTCTAGATGTGCACTGTCCATTTTTGTGGGTTTCTTTAATCATTCTGGGTTACGTCAATATGAACTTGTCCAGCTCATATCTTGGTTACTATTTGATGAACAACTTTGAAACTTACATGGCAGATGCTTAGTACCTTGTACATGAGCACCGTCAGCTTTTTACCTCTTTCTATGTTGTATTTCTTATGTTATGTCTCTTTATTGAAGACTTCAATATATGCTACATTGTACATTGTTTTCTGGGCCATATCTCCCTTAATAATTGCTGAAGAAGTTACACATTTTCATACGAATGCTGAGTATTGTGTGTATGTGTGCATTGTAATGCTTTTAATCTGATTGGATCACTTTCTCAGAGTTATGCTCTTTATCGGGGAAGGGGGGTGATAGACAGTGAAATCTTTCAACACAAAAAATTGTTTTCCCAATCATTTTGAACTACTGATAATGAGAGCTATAGTCTGTCCATTTTAATTAGTCGTCTCTTTGGAGCTTGTCAATAATCAGCAGATAACTCTGCCTAAAGTTTCTTTTTTGCATCGTGTAGAACAAACAGAACTCTACAAAATAACTACCATTTCTCCGTGATATCGATAATATATCACGCTTAAAATAACTTTGTAATCCTCTCCATATAAAACTCCAGTACAGTTGTTTCATGTACCGAAACTCAATTACATATGGAAACGTCATAATGTTTTCGTGTTGTCCAGCACAAAGGTCAACAATGCCGAGTACGTTCATAGAGGTTTGTGCGGTTTATATAAGAGACACTCCCATGGACCGCCTGTTGTTACTGTATTCGGCACCAATGAACTTTGTGCCAGTGACCATGAATACATTATGACGTCTCCCTATGTAATTGAGGCCCGATACACAAACAACTGTACAAGAGTTTTATATGGAGACAATTAAAAAGTTAGTCCAAGAGTGATATATTATCGATATCCCAGAGAAATGATAGTCATTTTGTAGAGTTTAGATTGTTATACACACTGAAAAAAAGAAAATTGTTGCAGGGTTAGCTATTGATTTTTGACATGCTCCAAAGTAGACGACTAATTAAAATGGATAGACTTTAAATAGTATTCTGTTGGAACCTCCATAGTATTGTTTGAATCTTATTGTCTAAAGAGCACTATTCTGTTTGAACCTCTATACAGTAGAATTGCATTTGAAATCTCTATATCCACAAGAATTCTGTTTGAACATCTACATGTAGTGGTGGTGTTTGGACCTCTAAACCACTATTCTCTTTGAACACCTATAAACCAGAATTGTTTGATATATTATTGTTTGGACCGCTATAAATCAGGATTTTGTCTGAACCTTGATACAATGCTTAAACCTCCATACAGTATTACACAAGTATTCTGTTTGATCTTCTAACCAGTGTTCCATTCGAACCTCTTTATGATATTGTTTCGACCCCTTTAAACCAGTGTTCCATTTAAACCTTTATAGATTAGTATTTTGCTTGAACCTCGATTAATCATAATTGTTTGAACCTTTATAAACCAGAACCTTTTCTAACTGAACAATTTTCTGGTGCCAAACATGGTAAATTTAAGTTGGTTTCAGATATGATAATCCACAATTATATTTGATCAGGTTGCCAAGGTGATGCACATGCTGAAAACGCTGCATGAACACAAGATGAAGAAAGTCCGTGTAGCCATGAGGGGAAGAGCCGTCAAACACCAGAAAGAGACGGACAAGATTGAGGTTAAGAAAGCACGCAAACAAAAAGAGGTCAAGAAGGAAATCTACCGCGTTCTTGGACAGATAGAGAAAAAGAAGAACAAAAACAAACGAGACTGAATTGAGTTTACTGCCATTGTTAAATTAGGAAGTCAAATTGTATGACCTGGCTTTTTGCTGACATTATGAAATAGCAAATAATCAAGATCTTGTGGGTCATGTGCACTACAGAGAAGTGAAATTCAGTGAACCAAAATAAAATTGTGGAAATGCAGCCTGCTGACAAAATGCCTATAATGAGTTTTTGATAAATTTGTCAAGTATAAAAGTTACTGATTGCTCACTGAATTCAGTGCAGATTAATATGTGGGGCTAGGCATATTAGAGAAAAATTTGGTATCCTTACTAAACCAAAAATAAAGCCTATACAAATGAATAAATGTGTGTTGTAGATCATTAAATGATATTCAAACTAGTAAAATTTATGTACAGTTACAGAAGAAATTCAAGCAATAATCTTTCAATGAATTATCATTCCTGTGCTCTACAGTTTAATGAGCGCATGTTCACTCGACATCATGACTTCATCAAAAGATGTTGTAAATAAGAGAAGTATTTCTGTTGGATAAAAGTTGACATTTTATCCAATGGCAACCATGATCCGAGTCTGTGAATAAAAAGATTTCTCTTTACACAATAGCAGATTTCCTTGTTTTGTTGACGAGCCCTGGAATTTGGCACCGGTCACTTTACTTGGAAAAACAACTTATCTGACCAGGGGAGATCAAAGATTTGTGGTGCCTCCTGCTATACCGGCTCGAGATACGGAGTAAAATGAACACGCTCGATAGTCACCACCAACCATTGGAATGCAAATGGACGTATGGTGCAGACATAACAAGAGACAAAATTTGCTACAATTATTTGACCTTGATATGCGACACTTCATTTCTCCCCTAATGTATCAAATAAAACTAGAGACATCAGCATGGACAAGAATCAAATGATGGATGTACAGACAGTAAAATCAATAGGCTTCTTCTTTCCTGCGAGTTTGGGGTTATCTTACATTTCATCACAATTCACATTATACAGCTTGGGCACAATTCTCACTGATTTTCCAGATTTTCGGGCCACAGCGACCTGGACCTCTCCAAATTAATAGCATTTCACTTGTAGCCATGGGTATAGTACATGTATACCCAATGTTTGGTCCCAATCTGTAACTTGAAACTGGAGATGTCACAAGCACAGTAGAAGTTCATAGTTGGATGGACAGACAAAACTCAGTATCGCATCATATGACCTCACCTAGCAATGGGCATTTAAAAATTGAATAACAAGGTTTCTATGGGCTCAAACTTAACTTTTTTTATTCAATTTCTTTACATACAGTCTAGCCTTCCTATAAATCACTGATTCTGATTTAAGGTGGGTGTTATTGTATCCCTCAAATCAATAAATGCATATAATTTCATGCCTTTTTATAGACTGAAAATTAATAAGGTGACTCAACTTTGGTCCCCCAATAACAGCCTCATAGAGAGGTTACACTGTATATGTATTCATCATATTCATAGGGCAACATATCCTTCTGTGATGATTACAGTAAATGTATAAGAGCAATACAGGTATAACTCCATAATGAAAGTTAAATAGTACATCCATTGGATTTTTCCCGGTTAAGTATCATGCCTTCACATCTTTGTACATTTTGATTTTGTAGGGCACAGGAATATTTGAGACTAGTACATTGTCTCCATGTCTGCATACTGGACAGAATGTAGATCTGATGAAAAAAAATGTTATAATCCAGCGTGTGTAACTCCACAGTTCAGCACCGGTTCAAAATAAACAAGTCCTCATTTGCTGTGCTTATAAAAACCTTCGCCAGATTTCATTCCAAGTTTCCCTTCAGTGACCAGTTTGTTGAGGAGTGGAGATGGGGTAAATAGAGGGTTCTCTGGGTACCTCTCGTGCCAGCCTGCAACAACAATGTACAAATGAATTTAATGGTTTTATAACCAACTTCTCAGGGATGAAACACTATCACTTTTAGAATTTTAAACTGAATTCACAATATAACTACTAAGTGTCATGAAAGCATGTCCTTGACAATGGGTGGTTGAATTAATTGGACCCAAATTAGACATCATGATTTATGTAGTTATTTTCATAACATCATTTGACTTTCCTACATACTACATCTGGCAATCTATAGGATAGCCATATGTAGGCTAAGACTCCTTGAGCACAAGTTCGCTTCATGGATTTCTGCTTGGGAAGTCCTGAACAATTTCTCTGCAGTATTTGGGACTCCTTCTGGACACGTTATCTCACCATTAAGCATCGGTATCTCTGGTGTAAAATAGAGAACAATGAGGTTTGTGGTTCCCTCCTTACCAAGAGTCTATTATTACCAGTTGCCGGGATATTCTCTGTAGGATATCCTTAACTTTACACGAATCATAAAATAAGATGGTGGGTCGACACTGATGAGCTGCTGCCGAATATGACTAATGACTGTTGTATCAGGCAAGGGAACATGATCTGGTCAGGAGGGTATCATTCACTGGTCTCTGGTTCTCTCATTACCAGGGTGTATTATCAAGCAAGGTGTGGAAACATGATCTGGTCAGGAGGGTATCATTCATTGGTCTCTGGTTCTCTCATTACCAGGGTGTATTATCAAGCAAGGTGTGGGAATATGACCTGGTCAGGAGGGTGGTATCGTTCATTGGTACCTGGTTCTAGGATATATTATCAAGCAAGTTGTGGAAACATGATCTGGTCAGGAGGGTATCATTCACTGGTCTCTGGTTCTCTCATTACCTGGGTGTATTATCAAGCAAGGTGTGGAAACATGATCTGGACAGGAGGGTATCATTCATTGGTCTCTGGTTCTCTCATTACCAGGGTGTATTATCAAGCAAGGTGTGGGAATATGACCTGGTCAGGAGGGTGGTATCGTGCATTGGTACCTGGTTCTAGGATATATTATCAAGCAAGTTGTGGAAACATGATCTGGACAGGAGGGTATCATTCATTGGTCTCTGGTTCTCTCATTACCAGGGTGTATTATCAAGCATGGTGTGGAAACATGATCTGGACAGGAGGGTATCATTCATTGGTCTCTGGTTCTCTCATTACCAGGGTGTATTATCAAGCAAGTCATGGGAACATGACCTGGTCAGGAGGGTGTCATTCATTGGTCTGGTCAGGAGGATATCATTCATTGGTCTCTTGATTCCAACATTACCAGGGTGTATTATCAAGCAAGGTGTGGGAGCATGACCTGGTCAGGAGGGTATCATTCACTGGTCTCTGGATCTCTCATTACCAGGGTGTATTATCAAGCAAGTTATGGGAACATGACCTGGTCAGGAGGATACCATTCATTGGCCTCTGATTCCAACATTACCAGGGTGTATTATCAAGCAAGGTGTGGGAACATGACCTGGTCAGGAGGGTGTCATTCATTGGTCTCTAGTTCTCTCGTTACCAGGGTGTATTATCAAGCAAGGTGTGGGAACATGATCTGGTCAGGAGAATATCATTCACTGGTCTCTGGATCTCTCATTACCAGGGTGTATTATCAAGCAAGGCATGGAAACATGACCTGGTCAGGAGGGTGTCATTCATTGGTCTCTGGTTCCATCATTACCAGGGTGTATCATCAAGCAAGACATGGGAACATGATATGGTCAGGAGGGTATCATTCATTGGTCTCTGGTTCTCTCATTACCAGGGTGTATTATCAAGCAAGTCATGGGAACATGACCTGGTCAGGAGGGTATCATTCACTGGTCTCTGGATCTCTCATTACCAGGGTGTATTATCAAGCAAGTTATGGGAACATGACCTGGTCAGGAGGGTATCATTCACTGGTCTCTGGATCTCTCATTACCAGGGTGTATTATCAAGCAAGTTATGGGAACATGACCTGGTCAGGAGGGTATCATTCACTGGTCTCTGGATCTCTCATTACCAGGGTGTATTATCAAGCAAGTTATGAGAACATGACCTGGTCAGGAGGATACCATTCATTGGCCTCTGATTCCAACATTACCAGGGTGTATTATCAAGCAAGGTGTGGGAACATGACCTGATCAGGAGGGTGTCATTCATTGGTCTCTAGTTCTCTCGTTACCAGGGTGTATTATCAAGCAAGGTGTGGGAACATGATCTGGTCAGGAGAATATCATTCACTGGTCTCTGGATCTCTCATTACCAGGGTGTATTATCATATGCAAGCAAGGCATGGAAACATGACCTGGTCAGGAGGGTGTCATTCATTGGTCTCTGGTTCCATCATTACCAGGGTGTATCATCAAGCAAGACATGGGAACATGATATGGTCAGGAGGGTATCGTTCATTGGTCTCTGGTTCTCTCATTACCAGGGTGTATTATTAAGCAAGGCGTGGGAACATGATATGGTAAGGTGGGTACCCGGTATCATTCATTGGTCTCTGGTTC
>JAVTVY010029869.1:0-12706 GCA_036873755.1 Hanleya hanleyi
AAAGTCGTGTTTCGCTTCTCTTCACTTGTGACTAGCGACCGTATGAACACCATGTAACGGAGACCTTCACGATTTTCCGGTGAGCAGTCATCCTCTCTGCGACATTATCTGCTGCGCACGGCCCCCGTGAGAGGGAACAGACGTCGACTGTTTTTATCCCTGAAGCCGAATGCGACAGGAGTCATCACAAAGAACACGATAGCAACGTGGTAGAAGATAAATCAGTGGACATATGTACTCGCGGTAGATAGCCCTCACCTGTATCTACGAGATCAGAGCTTTAGCTACGTCTTGATCACCGAACAAAAATCTGTCTATAAACATGATAAACGACATCGTCAACGCTTGCGCTTGGCTGACCAACACGACATTCACAAACCATAACTTGAGAGACCTATCCATTCAAGCGGACGGGGTGGCTACACTGGGCCCATTAGTGGTGGCCCAGCATCAAGAGAACTTCGGTTAAGTACCATCTTCAGGCAAAAGGTCAGATTCACCCATCTCACTAAGTCGTCTTGCTTATTTCCTTAAAACGCCTTCACGCCTGCCATTACGGCTTGGCCTAATTATGTGGATTTACATCATTTAAGCGAGTTCCAACTCAGGTCACGTGCTCTGCATCTTAACTATTTAATATAGTAACCGACCGGCGACCCATCTTCCAATAGATGTTGGTAGTCTGGCGATTTGTAATAGAAGGTGAAGGTTTAAGAAAAAAAAAACGGAGAACATTTAAAAACCATGTTTGTGTTTTTTATTGAAGCAAACCTTCTATCACAAAGGATGCACCCAACCCAACCTCGCCACATACCACGTTCTTTATTCAACATGTCGTCGAAATGCGGCAGGAAAATATGTGAATCAAAGGAGTACGCATGCGTGGATCACGTTGCCTGAGAGACCCAGGATCAAGGGAGTTAACATTTTTTTCTTTTGCCATTGAGATATAATGGCGGTTTGTAACAGAAGGTTTGCATAAAAATCACAAACATTATTTTAAATGTTCTGTTCTTATTTGCGAATGTTCGTACGAAGGGTTTGCGACCGACTTCCATCGTACGAAGATTCTGTGAAACGACCCCCAGAACAAAATATGCTGTATCCACAAGCCACTAGTTACCCCTATGGACTAGAGTCTCGAGTTGCGTACTCGAGCCGCTGCGGTTTCTTTAGTATGACATCAAAGATGTCATCATTTCTCTCAATATTCTTCTGCTAATACACTCAGTGTATCTCCAAGGGGCTAGAGTATACGGGTAGGCATGTCTCAACTGCTCACTCTGTGCTTCCCTGATACTCCACGAGTGCGCATGCGCACCATAACGTCGCTTCGTCGCCTAGAGCTTCAAGACAAGACCCTGCATGCCATATTGGTATTGTACTCCACGACCGCTTCAAGACGAGGCCCTGCACGGCTAATTCAGAGCAAGTATTGCTCCTAGATCGCCCAAAGACGCCCCTGCGCACTCCCAAAATTCCCTCTTTCTCTGATACCCCTCCACTGCCCATGCGCAACATGACGTCATTTCCAATCTAAACCACCCCAGCCGTAGTAGACCCAAGAAGCGCTTCAACATGACACCATCCACGGCCGATGGGAGCAAGGATGGTCCCTAGATCGCCCAAACACGCCACTGGGCACCCCTAAATCGCCATCTTTCGCTACTATTCCTCGCCTGCGCATGAGGACCGTGACTCACTTCGGTCACAACCACCCCAGTCGTAGTCTACTCCTCAAGGGCTGTAAGAGAATACCATACACAATCCGTTTTGGCCCAGGATTACCTCACCTTGACCCACTTGGCTTGGTTTTTCGCCATTTTCTTTGTGTGAAGTCCGCTTTAAGTGAAATTACATTTTCAAAACTTCAAAAAAGTGCATGTAACCCTAGGCGAGACGGATTGGAGTGATACCATGGGTCCGATCTTTTATTCATTACTGCCCCTCTCTCCATCGCATGATTGGGGAAAGGGAAGAGTCGACGACGTCATTCCCATAATTAATGTGATCCATTAATATGAATCTGGGACGTGTCCTAGATCCGCCACTGCATCATATGAACGGCTCCTGTAGCGTGATATATTGTGATGCAAATCAATTTCACATTCATAAATTTATTTTTTGCATTTCCATAACCGTTGGTATTTAACAGGCTTTGGTTAATCGCGGTGGCTGTTGTAGACATATATCTCTGTAAAAATGAAACGGCCCTCCTCTTTCGTCGACTTTGCGACAAAAGAGACGTTTACTATTTCGATAATGTAAACTATCCCTTTCTAGACAGCAATATTCCAGTGGGACCTGAATATGTCGCATACATATCAAGCCTAGTAGCATTAGCTTTGTTTACTTGTCATAGCTCGAAATACTTGCGGTAACTGTGGGTGCTGGGCATAGGTTTGGGTATTCGACAAAGGTTTGGGTACTCTCCATAGCCCTTTGGACTCCAGGTCAGTAGCTAAGGTGGGTTTTCGTTTCAGAAAGGTACTTAAGTATATGCACGTGTATTGCGGAATAAAAGCGGCTGAAACTTCCCGACATTATAGCTCACGCTATCGTATTAGGCTGACCCTGAGATTATTTACATATATCTGCCCACGTACATATATATCAGATCACAATAATAGACGGATATCGGGTTTATTCATGACCACACTCGCCGAGTGGAGGCCTAAATGCATGGTAATAAAGCCAAATTTCATTTTTTTACAAGCTGAAACAAAAGTAAGTTGATCTCAAGTCTGCCTATGCCCTGACAGCGTTACAGTCGACCCAGACTCATTACCCATCCTGTATCATTTACACGAGATTACCATTTGGCACTGAGGCAGCCCCGTTTATTTTCCATAGGTTTAGGACCTATTCATGCGATCCATAGAATATTCGTACACTGGATATGTTATTTAGATGATTTTCTTCGTGTATATGTTGCTGAAGGAGAGTGTAATAGAACTTCTTTGACAAGCCTGTTACGTGAGCTTGGGACGGCATTCAATCGAAGTACCTTGCCTAGCTACCAGCATTATATTACAGATTTATGTTTACGTAACTCTCTGAAGGGAAGATGTGGAAAATCAGGGTCTTGTGTAGGAATTTGAAGTAAAATGATAAGAAGTGAGAAACGGTTGCAACGCAAATGGAATTTTGTATCTAATTGGAGAACAATCTTACGCGTGGTTGGGACATCTTTTAGCAAACAACGTGTTCATCTGTTTTCTACTAGCTGGGCCACAGGAGCTGGTATTAACAAAGTGCCATCTCTATAAGCATCTGCAAAATTTCAGTTTTGTCATACAGCATCTCGCTAATTCAAGAACTTAAAAGAAAGGATTTAGTACATTGCCGTTAGTTGTGTAGTCTTGGGGTGAACTGAAGGAAGCATTCAGGAAATATCCATTGTTCTATCCAGCATATGTACATTTCTTTATTGTTAGATCCCTAAAATTTTTACTGGATTATAATTCCTTGAAATACAGCATGGAGCTCTCGAATGTTGACAGTTCGAAAGACACATTGAAATACCTGTTGACATATTTCGCCTGGTAGCATTTGCTAGATCATGTGCAGACTGACGGTTTTATCAACGCCACGAAATATTACAGCAGAAATTTGTCAAATAGAGCTGAACCACCAAACGCCTCCTTTCAAATTTTTCAAATCACGTGATAAATATCGTAAACTGACGGCAAAATACGATCGTAGCGTGCAAGATCTCTGGCGGAACGTTTCGTAACCTGTGTCTAATTCTGTTCAACCCGAGGCTAGGTCCCGGTCGCTTGAATATCGTCTCTAAGGTGTTCAAATGAACAGTCACAATCAAAGCGTGACTGAGATACATACTCTGGAAACGACTTGGCGTTCATTTGGATAAATAATAATGGTCAGTGATTAGGATTTTATGTTTAGAACTTCATCAGGTGTTGTTGACACCATTGAAAACTGTTGACCGCTTCTCTCTTGCAGGAAACCATCTTCTGTTTTATTTTTATTATTATTTTTTTCATATACATTTGGAATTGATGCTAACTATCATACGAAATAGGTCTTTCGATTATTGACGCGGAAATTATTTTATGGGCGACGGCTGAATATTGAATGTCGGATCTGACGCTTGCTATTTTGCCTTTTCCTCTTTTTTGCCATTTTTCTTTTGTCAGAGAGGGGAACGTGACTCTATCTTGAGCTGTCGGGGTTCACACCTGGCAAGATATGGAGATCCACCAATGTACGGCGTTATTCATGGAAGCCTATAGCCCTCCCGGTCACCCAATGTGTGACAATACCCTATTAAAACGCCGCGCGGCAACAATAAAGGTGGTGGGGAAAACATAATGACGTACGTCATATAACTACACAGACCAATCTTCTGACTGCATATCTAAAAATACCACAAGAACCAAAAATGCTCCATGTGATGATTTGTATCTCAGCCACGCATTTATAGTAGTTGTTCAAGTGTTCATGCCCACAAGACCCGAAGCACCGGCTTGAGCGGTATTATATACAAATATCCAAGAAATATATACCCACGAAAGCTCATGCAAAATAAATACAGTTAGACTTAAGACCCTACCTGGCCTGCCTCCCCCCCCCCCCCCTGCCAAACTTCCTGCGCTATCTCCGGAATGAGGAAATTGAAGTGCTGAAACTCCGGGAATTTATAGTTTATCATACTGGGGTCATTTTGAGCTCATTTGCATAACCCCCTGAGCAGAGGATCATGAGCAAATTCAAGATGGCGGCCACGTGGGGTAAAAAGTGGGCAAAAACTATTTTATTTCACATCACATTAATATTTACTAATTTATCAAGCAGTTTTTGCGGAGAAATTGCATAAATAAAAAATTCGGAAAATCCGACCAAAAAATGCCGTTTTTGAAAATGACGTCACTGTGACGTCATCAAAGCGGCCATCTTACA
This sequence comes from Hanleya hanleyi, assembly GCA_036873755.1. NCBI lineage: Eukaryota > Metazoa > Mollusca > Polyplacophora > Lepidopleurida > Hanleyidae > Hanleya > Hanleya hanleyi. Next base: position 4,924 of record JAVTVY010029869.1, read on the forward strand.
TTTTCTGGTAGAGCTTGACCAAAGGGTATAGTGTGGTAAGTTTCAGCTCCCTAGCTCAAGGGATAAGAAAAATAATTAGGGGGGTCGGCCCCCCTCCCCCAAGGCTTGGACAGGTCCCAAAAAGCCAAGGCCAGATAGGGTTAAATGTGCTGCCTTTTCGACTGTTTTCTTCATTCTCTAGAGACTAACACGGCGACCCAATTTTTACAAATATCCAAGAGTAATGATGTAATAGCCCTATCAAGTCATGATCTGATGAAAAATGATGAACAATGTGACCGGTTGATAGCAGAAGGGCCCACACGGGTCCAGTATGCAAATTAAGCAAAGTGGGAGGTAAGCCCGACAGAACATTATTGAATGGGGAAATAAAGGAAAGCAAATGAGGAAGTAAATTGAAAAAGCAGACTTGTTTGGCACATTTCTTTGGATGCCGTGAGTAAGCGTGCCAAGTTTGGTGAAAACAATCCTTGTCAGTTCGAAACAATTCACTACATACACATTCTGTTATTCTCAACCTATACTCAACCTATACTATTATTCTTGTTGATGTAGGTAGGACTAAACGGACTCTACGAGCGCCTGAAATCTGGTTTCTTCGTTGCTAGATCAAATGTCATGATATAGCGCATGGGGTGCCCTGCCAAACTCTATACTCTGCTCATTCCTTTCGTTACGGTGCATGCTGTCAGATGTGCTTCATATTCGGGCGGGTCAGACAAAATGATACCTATAGCGTAGATTCTCACGTTCGTTTTTGTACTACATGCCGTTCCTCCGACGATTTACAGTTCAAGACCTATCTCAAATATTTTCGTATTTCCTGTTTTAAGGCGATTTTCTCACATCCCCTCTCCACTATCTCACTATAGTGCATTCTGTCATCACAAAAGCGTATCTAATCCAGCTTTGCACTTTATTTGGGATTCACAATTGACATCTCTCACGTATCAGAGTCTCTTTGGTAGACTACTCAAAACAAGGATATTTTCTTGTGTATTCGATTATCCGTCCCATATCATATGATTTTGTTGGTGGTGTATACGCTCATAAATCTGCTGGCGGCCCTACGTCATTTTTCCCCCTTGTTTCTGTGCTTATCAACACTGCCCCTGGCCTCTAGGCGTATTTTGCTCCAGTACATCGAATTGCTGCGCTCGAGCCAATGAAAATCGATCTTCAGTAGCATTCTCTGGTTATTTACTTCGACATCCAAAATGAAAGCGAGTGACAACTGCTACAGCCTAACCCGACATCGACCAAATGTTTTTGCAATGTTATGTATGAATAAACATGAAATATGAAATAAAATATGAAATAAACATGAAACATGAAATAATAATAATCCAACGGGTTCTTCTGTGATTCATATTATCGCTGGCGATGTTTTTTGTCCGTAGCCAAACAGGCAGGACTAAAAAAAAAAAAAAAAAAAAAACACGTTTCCCCCGACTCGCCTCTAAAAGTGGTCGAGTTCTACATCGTGTGATGATATTTTCTTGGTACCGGTAGTTCATTTTGGCTGTATCAGTTTAACTCTATCATGTGTCTATTCGGCTAATATTATGTAATGCAGAGAATAAAATCCATTAACTAACAAGAATTCTATGAACAAACAAGTATCCCATGTTAAAACTATATCTTGGTTGCAAAAACATCATACCAAGCTGTCATTTCTGTATCATGCAGAGATGTGTGAACATCGATACAGAACCTATGATTTGGCGGAAACTTTTCATGAATGGAAACGTTTTTTCAAGCTAGAATAGAAACAATATGAGCGCGCCATTGTCACAGTCAGTCAGCACATGAACAGTTCATAGCTGTTAATTTCGTGTCACTGAAGCCTCGTAGCCGTAGAAGATGTGTAGTCGGTGAGTCGGGTCAACATCATCGAGTCCGACAGAAAAATGTTTCATTTAAGACCGCTCTAATTTTTGTGAGAGGTGTGTAGCCCAGTCGGCTCTTTTTTGAACGGGTGACTGGTGTTGTAGGCGACGTGCGTTCGAATCTCATCACATGGCTGCCCCCAGCAGGTATACTGTCCTATCTGTCATTTTGCCCATGAATGAGTCTCAGTCGATCCGACTCGCTGTTCATATTTGCATATTCGCTCTGTTTAGAGGTCTCCTTTAAATTTATGACGATGAATTTAAGGAGATGGAAGCCGGGTGCCTGTCCCTTTAATCTGGCAACACCAATCTGCGCCGACAGATCGTCCACGGGAATAATATCTAGTGCTAACGGCTGCTTAACCGCGTGTTCGCCTAACTTGTGCAGGTGTACTTTGTCCGCGTCTAGTCCGCAGTTAAAGAGTTTGAATCTGACCACGCGACTTCCGACAAAGTCCGCCACTAATACCTGGTCGCCGATAGCGCAGACTCCTTCCGGTTTGAAGTCCTCGCCTTCCGGGGGAACATATCTGAAGAATAAGAGATAGGCATGTTAGTGTGATTAGCCTTGTGGTATGAACTGCATTTATGTGATGACGAGCATGCCGAAGAACAGTCTGATTAAAGGCATGTAAAAAAATTTAGATTGTGCATGCTCTGGGGTGTGATATCACGATTTGTCAGCTCGAAGCAGGTGGTGTTCAACGTGTGCGAAACACGTGTTGAACATCACCAATCTAGCCCCAGAACTCACTTTAGCTGCGAAAACTGACCTCTGGCCTAGTGGATTTCTGGGAGCGGAAACGGAAACGTCGCACCGGTTTGTTTACTTTCTTATTTGTTCTACTTTTTATGTGTTTTGTACTCTGTCCCAAAAGGGATGCTCAGTACCATAAAGAATCTTATCTTATGATGCGCGCAATTAACTTTCGGCGGAACCAATCTCGCATTCGTCTATTTCCGTATTGGTGGAAATTAACCCAGTTGTTGGGTTTTGAGGATAGATTGCTATTATTCAACTAAACATAGAAATAGTTTTGTATAATTTGAATGAATTATGTTCGTTTGGTTAAAATTATCTTCATTTCACAATAAAATGCGACTGGATCTCTTGATTATCAAAGGCACTATTTCGTAACCGGCTCACTGCGTGATCGTCATACGCTCCCCACCGGTGGGGATTTGTGCGTTCCATGTGAGAGGCTCGTTCCGCCAACACGGAAATAGCCGAACGTGAGATTGGAACATCACCTGTCGAGACAACCGAAAAATTAGATATGCAGTGTATCGGGTATATTTTTTTTTTTAGATTAATGTCCAAGGGTTCAGCGGTTCGAATTCAGTAAATTAGTGTAGCCCAACACCATCTATTTAACAAAATTGTGGTTATTTTATTTTGGAGTTTTCTCAGAATGAAATCAGCTACGTTCCGGTCGACTCAACCTCTGGTGTCATTTGTTCCATCGAGGAAAAGAACGAACATCTGGCGTGAAATGTACATGCTATATCTCAAAGTGACGGGTAAAGGAGAGACTTTGAATGCGCTCCTTTTAGTCATCTTCACATTTCAAGTTCAATACTACACTGACGTTCCGTCTTTTATCTTGACCTAATGAACAGAGTAAACTGGGAAATGCACATGATGTTATATAGGCAATCAAGATAGGAGCACAGGCCCACAAAACAAGAGTGTTGGGGGGTGTGGACGGTGGTATTAGGTCGAAATATGGGGTCTCTATATATAACCCCATGCTTTATATAAATCCACAACAAGGTGTGAAACGCACTTTGGGTGAATCGAGAAATAAACGGTTTACCGCCAAACAAAATACATCAGCATATTCTACAAGTATCACTTTATATATTCCCGTCGTCAAATTAGAAAATTTGTGCAATTTTTTTACCTTTGCGGGGCGATTCAAAATCCAACGTAACTGTCCATCTAGGAACAGTGAGATTATGACGGGCTTCGCTCTCAATTCTGATTGGTCAGTCGCGACAGCTGATCAGTGCGTGACCTCTCTTGCCGGAGGCGTGTCGCGACTGACCAATCAGAATTGAGAGCGAAGCCCGCCATAATCTCACTGTTCCTAGATGGATGGACAGTTACGTTGGATTTTGAATCACCCGGCAAAGGTAAAAAATTGCACAAATTTACTAATTTGACGACTGGAATATATAAAGTGATACTTGTAGAATATGCTGATGTATTTTGTTTGGCGGTAAACCGTTTATTTCTCGATTCACCCAAAGTGCGTTTCACACCTTGTTGTGGATTTATATAAAGCATGATATAGAGACCCCATATTTCGACACTTCACTCTAATGCCACCGCCCACACCCCCCAAAACTTTTGTTTTGCGGGCCTGTGATAGGAGCTTGCCAACACCGAACAGCGAGGATTTTCTTTGATGTCTGCCCGTGTGATTTCCAAATATGGCAAGTGGTTGTTGTATCGATGTTAATTTCTTTCGAATAGCCAATCAAATTTGAATTTTAAAGAGATCAACACTGCACTTCTCCTCATATGGACCAGGGAATATTTATAGAGCTATACATCACCAAGTTTAGCCAAGGCAACACGTGTAGTATTTGACTTGAATATGCGAAGATGGCCTTTAGATCAGATAAATTCTGCTCATCGGCCGCTTGGGCTGAACAAAGTTTCCTCGTCCCAAAAGCAGCAAAATATTAATCACAATGCGGCTAGTATACACTTGGTAGTTATTCACCATCACATGTGCGCATACGAATACAATGATCCACATTTTGTTTTACAGTTTGTTGCTCCACTGGACGCATATATATTTATTAACAGAGACATTGGTTATTTTCGGACGATGCCTAATTGTTTCCAGACCGTACACTATTGCCACAGTGGCTTGGGTAGCAGTGGGTGTCTTCGTCGATGTTGTTGTTGTTGTGATTATATATATTTTTTTCATTTCATGAATATAATTATTTCCCACCTTTTCACACACAACAATGACAGCGGATGTCATAAAAATGCTTTCTATACGACCTACATCGATCTACATACCCCACCTCTACCAGATCTGCATCTAAATGAACCAGAACATTATTACTGATGAACTTATCCCCATTAGTTTGTGAACTGACATCATCACCTTTATTTGGTGATGAACTGATCCCATGATTATATGGTGATAAAATGTCCTCATCAGCTTTATTTGGAGAGGAATATTGACATTACATCTTCTCCCCCCTGCCTCGTCGCCATTACTTTCATTTCGCGATAAACTTCATCATGTCACCTTTATTTGGCGATAAATTGGTCACAGCATTATTTTCAACCTGATTAAAACCACATCTACAAAAAAAAAACAAAAACAAAAAACAAAAAAACACACACACACAAAAAACGCTCCCCATCCGGTATCAACACACGCGTTTCCGTCTTCTAAGTATTGGCCAATCACAGGTTCGATCACAGAGGACTGGTTTACCTCGAGATATTATGAACGGAGAAATGTTTCCTAAAATTGATCGATATTCTCTAAAAACTGCTGTGTACAATTGTGCACATTCACCTTAAATTGTGTACCACTGGCAGACGTTTTGTGTATAGTTCATACACAGTATGTGAATCACTGGTACACAATTATATGTGGATGTGCATGCATGTTTACCACAGTACTGTATATCGCTGATCCACAGTGGTTTTTAGAGAGTATATATAAATTCTACTGATATTAACCGTATAATTTTATAATATTAATTTGATGAAACAAGCTAAAATATATGACATTTGCATATACCGTGAACCTGTCGCCTCCCCGTTGCAAAGTGAGACGGGTAAGACGCGTGACCGTGATCTTCCGAAAGCTCTGTTGAACACGGAAAGCCGGGCCATGGTCTCAGATCTAAAATCAACGACATGTAAGATAGGGAGCGTTTTTTTAGATCTGGGTTTTAACTGATCTGATCAGTTTATTTGGTAATGGACTGACCGTATCACCTCCTTACTCACAGGCCTGCAAGTGCCTCCTATATTTCCTATATTTTCCAATATTTTTGAGTCATTCCTATATTCTCCTATATTTTACTCAAAACCTCCTATATTTCCTATATTTTGAATTTCTCATGAAAACTTTCACCAATGCTCTAAAATGAGCCAATTTGGCATGAGAAAATACATTTCAGAAAAAAGAATTCACATTTAAATCTCTCTTTCTTGAATCAAGCAGCAGAGCAGGTCTCCTCAATCACCACCTCAATGACCGCATTCAGTGGAAGTAATTTTACTGAACATCAGAAAACTACCAATTTTGGAACATACAATGTAGTAGTGACCTGTCTTACACTTCCTTATTTCCTATATTTTCCTATATTTTATTAAGAAAATTCCTATATTTCTCTTATATTTTGGCAAATTTCCTCCTATATTCTCCTATATTTTCACTATGAGCCACCTGCAGGTCAGGTTACATTTTGTCGATGTATATTGTCCATGACCAGACCTGGTCGCCCCTAACATCTCTTTTAACATTAATGTTTTTTTTTATTAGACGTATTTGTATTCTACGGAGCCGTGGAAGGGACATGCGTTTTATTTATATTTTCACCCTTAGGAAAACAGAATTTTTTTCCTTTTTCTTTCAAAACTTGTGAAAAAGAAATTTTATTTATTTTTTCGGCTTGGAAAAGAGAATAATTTTCCTTTCAGTGAAAAAGGAATTTTATTTATATTTTCGGTCTTCGAAAAAAAAAGAAAATCCTTTTTTATTGACGTCAGTGAAAAGGGATTTTTTTTTATTTTTCTGGCCGTCAAAATAAAAGTTTTTCTTCTTTTGCAACAACTGAATGATCTCGGGCCCTTAGATAATTGCCCAATGAGAAAGCAGCATAGTGGGCTATGGTACGAGAATCGCAGGCTCTCATTGGTCAAATATCTTGGACCCCGAGATAATATCTAGGGCCCCGAGATAATCAGCCAATGAAAACTTTCCTTTAGTATCGTTTCCTTATAGAATTATCATCCATTTGCGGCGCCATGGATTTATCCAACAGGGAATCGTTGATTCGTTTGTATTTTGACTGTGGATTGATGTACAAAGACATAGTTGATTTAATGGCAGTTCAACGCGAAATGGCGGTCGGGTGAATAGGGGAGAATAAAAGCGGTTTTCATTGGCTGATTATCTTGGGGCCCTAGATATTATCTCGGGGTCCAAGATAATTGACCAATGAGAAGCTACCATTTTCGTACCATAGCCCACTATGCTGCTTTCTCATTGGACAATTATCTAAGGGCCCGAGATAACTCAGTTGATGCGAAAAACTTTTATTTTGACGGCCAGAAAAATAAATAAAATTCCTTTTTCACTGACGTAAATAAAAGGCAATTTTTTTTTTTCGAAGACCGAAAATAAAAAAAAAATCCTTTTGCACTGATGAAGAAAAAGGAAAATTATTTTTATTTTCGAAGACCGAAAATATAAATAAAATTCCTTTTTCACTGAAAGGAAAATTATTCTCTTTTCCAAATCCGAAAAAATAAATAAAATATCTTTTTCACAAGTTTTGAGAGAAAAAGGGGAAATATTCTGTTTTCCTGAGAGTGAAAATATAAATAAAACGCATGTCCCTTCCACGGCTCCGTAGTATTCTCTGTGTCGATATCTTTATTTGAAAAGGTAGAGTGATACTGGACCAGAGTTTGACTACACAGCGAATGTCAAATCTGACGCTTACTCTCTTAAAAAAGTTGAGTGAAATTCATCCAACTCAATGCTTGAGTTACTTTTCACTCAACTTGAGTTAAATGCACTCAACTTGAGCATAAGAGTGGAAATTCATCCCACTCAAGTTGAGTGAACTTGAGTGGTTTTAACTCAAGTTGAGTGAAAAGTAACTCAAGTTTGAGTGAA
>JAVTVY010029870.1:0-128023 GCA_036873755.1 Hanleya hanleyi
AAATGGCACTTATCCGCCCCACTATATGTTTATGTATACTATGATTGTATTTTTGAATTTGGTGCTAATACTGTTATATGGAATATGGAATAGGTCTTTGGATTATGGACGCGGATATTCTCTAATGGACGACGGTTGGATTATGAATGACGGACTAGACGCTTGTAATTGATGCTACATTATTCAGCAAGGAAAATTCTGCTAAACCCCTATGATAACACTATAATTCAATTGTGTATGCCAAATTTTCAGAGCCTTTTTTTTTCTCCAGAAGAGACAGCTCAGAAATAGGGCCCATTTAAGGCGCAAATAGTGCGCCTGAATTGAGACAGCTAGAGCGCAATTGGGGCGTGTGCCCTAACTGCGCCTTATTTAGTTTGAAATTTTCTCCGATATTCAGACTGCACCCTACTTGCGCCCTGTGGACATAGATGTTTTCTCCAAACTTTAGACTGCGCCCTATAGACAGATTGAACTAAAATTTCGGAGTGAACCCTACATGCCTTCTGAGCTTTTTTTTTCACCAATATTCATTTAGCTAGTAATCACATATGCATGTATGTCATTTTAAAGACATGTGCATGCATGTCTTTGTAAAAAAGGTTTTTCTAAAAAATTCAGACTGTTTTCTTCACTATTCTGGCTATAAATTCATTAATTAATGTGACATTTGGACTTTCATACTTAATTTTAATAACATTATTTCAACAAAAAACATCAGACTTTTACTTGAAAAAGATTTGCTCCTTATCTGCGCCCTACCAGTACATGTACATCATTCATGCTATTATTCTCAGAGTGCGCCCCAACTGCGCCCTAACTGCGCCCTATTAACTGCACAATAGCATGTTATCTGATTATTCAAAACTGTCACATGATCTTTATCTTATTGAATGATATTAACAAAGGAAAGGCAGACATATTGGTTTTCAAAGAACCATTTTAAATTTGAAGATTTCATGCCCATTTAACAGGATTTTGGTGAGTGTTTTATCTCTGCTTTGTGAATAGTGGATAATGTGAAAGGTTTCAGATGTGTGGAGAAGTAATTTGAAGAAAAAAGCTCAAGAAAAAGTGAGCGAAAGTGTCAGATGACCTAATGTACCAATTCTACAACAGCTAACTATAGTACATGCACATATATTTTCTTAGAAATATAAATCTAACCATGAATGCACATTGTAGGTGAAGATAATATGTAACTGCCAAGTAAAATTAGATTTAGTTAGACTAGGTAGATACCAATAATCATCTTTCACCTTAAATTTTCAATTTATGTACATGTATACTGTTCTGTTCCCCAACTGCGCCCTAATTGCGCCCCAACTGCACCCTAACTGCGCTCTAGATTGCGCCCTGACTGTGCCCCGGCAAATGCGCCCTAACTGCGCCCTATCAGTACAACATTCATGCTATTATTCTGAGAGTGCGCCCCTTTTCTGCGCATCAACTCCTCCTTATATGCGCCCTAGGACTGCACCCCAACATACATGTTTAAATATTTGGAACACGCCTTAATTTGCGCCCTATGCTTCTAGGGCGCATCCCAGAAGGGCGCAATTAGGGCGCAGCAGGGTGGATGGGATGAAGAAATAGGGCGCAGTAGATAAACAAGACGCAAGTAGGGCGCAATTGGGGTGCGCATCCTAAATAGGGCGCGCGCCCTATTTCCGTGAGGGAGAGCTTAATAGTCAGGTGGCTTAGGGTGATTTTTGTCGGGTTTTAACAAGGGTAAAACCCTACATTAGTATCACTTTTTTTTCTTTTTTCTTCTGCACATGTGTAGTTTTGATCTCCTGCCCGGAGACTGTTCTCATTTGATGCCCCTTACAGCATTCACAACAGGCCTCGCACAAGCCATGCAATTCCAGGCGCTAAGAGTAATGAAATTTCGTTGAAAGGACATGGAAAGTCAGAGGAAATATATGTACAGAGTCCGGGAAAATGAGTGGAAAAAGCTAAGTTATTCTCTGAAGTTCAGCGAAATTTATTGCGCAATAAAAATCCAAACAGCCGTGAAACGTGTTTGCTGGTGACCCTTCGCCAGATTGGAACGAGGTCAGACAGCTCATTTACATATTTTGTGTAGTCCATTGGTTGAACTAAACTCGTGACTGCAATCTCACGTTCGGCTATTTCCGCATTGGTGGAACACGTCAGTTTTCGCAGCTAAAGTGAGTTCTGGGGCTAGATTGTCGTGACTGTTTCCCGCTGAATTAATATTCATATTCTGTGACGTGTATTGGTCGAGGTCATAATGTCGACAGCTGATTGGCTCACGCTCTTGACATCTGTACTAATTTACGTATCAGAACAGTGTGCAGTCGCCATTGTTCGTTGGTTAGCTTTGGGCTAATTTTGCCGATGCCGGGAAAATGCAAATTTAGTGAACATTGGCTGAGACTGGATGATTATAACTGTGAGAGGTGAGAGGACAGCAACGTACACGGTGTGTCAAACAAATGGGGATCTGTCCAATATCGGCGATGGTCCTTACGGAGCCATACAAAAATTACAGGATACACAAACTTTACACACATATTCTTGAGGTTGTTCTATATTATATGGCACTTTATGAATTATTATTACGAATATGAATTTTAATATTTTTGAACATTTTTCAATCTTTGATAAGCTACCTTACAACAAAAGTTATGATTCATATACAGTGCAAGATCACAAAGATGATCTTCACTTTAGATAGGGAATCGTCCTCAATGCGTTTTTGATACACACAGCTGGTGGGGCTAATTTTTGTCTAAAAAGCACCAAATTGACCATTTGAATAGATAAAGATAAAGAATAATCAAGACCTACAGACAAACACAACCAGACTTACAGTGGTTCAAACCTGCCGTATTTTGCACTTTTCGGTGCATTTACAGTCGACATTTTCTCTCCAAAATTCTCGTTGCAAAATTATGACACCTTTAACCAAAATCATATTTAGACTTATTTGTTGGTCAAAATAGCTAAAATTGGTTTTGGTTAAAGGTGTCCTATTTTTGTAACAGGAGAAAATCCGCACCGAAAAGTGCCTAAAAATACGAAAATAAGCCAACTTACCAACTTTAGTGAGCCATAAATCCGTGTTCGTGCATCTGCAGTCCTTCATTATTTCGGGTCTTATAATTCAGCATGAAGGCTGTACAAAATGGTCCATTTCATATCCCTTTGATAAAAGTGAAAGTTTGGCCCTTCAAACCGAACAGCTTGAGGACGATTCCCTATGTCAAGCGAACACCACCATTCTTCCCAAATATGGGACTAATAAACTCCTCTGATGCAAGTAAACCCGACATCAGTACTTTAAGTACTTTGATTCAACATTACCGTTACAGGCCGGATAAAAGCGCCATATTTTGCATGATGCTTCCCTAGGGGCTACTGATAATTTTCAGCCTAGGAGCCCTCTTGACTTTCCTTCATAATTCACGTGAAACACAAACATCCAAGATGGCCGCCAGAGATGATATAATATCGATTTTCTCACGTTCTGTGTGTCTCAGGAAGAGCAAATTGCTACCAAATTATGGCTTATTCAGGTATTTGAATCCGATTTGTTACAAATATGCACATTACCTATAGCTAATATTACCTGCAAGTGACCCCTACTCAGACCCGGGGTATTTTGAGTCTATTAATTGCATTCTTGGGCAGGTGGGCGGAGGGGTGTTCGCTCCCTATCTATTTTCGTTATTCCTCCGGATAGAAGACTAAAACTTTCTATACTATATACTTGGGCCAGCGCCTATCATAAAATGCTTTCAAAAATCAAGATGACCATCATGGTGACGTCACAGTGACGTGATCTGGTCGGAAGACATTTTTCCGCCGATGTTTTTTTCACCGATTTTTCTCTTAAAATATCACTGCAATGGAGAATGCCTATTTAGACTAAATCAATTATTTGTATGCACTTGTAAGCAAGAAATATAACAAAACATGGACGGATAACAAACGCTCCTTTCTTAGGGCACCTTATTGTAACTACTTTGAATTTAGCCAAGATCTTTACACTTAGATGTAGATGACTGATCAAGGAGGCCAAATGTGACTTTTGATGGCATTTTTTGTTAAAATGGGTACCCATGCTAAATTAGTTCTTTGTGTGGTAGGGTTCAAGGTGGAAGGGGATACTATGGAATATTATATTCGGCTAATGTTTAGCCCATTTCCATAATTTTAGTGATTAACCATCATGCGTTAATTCAAAATGGCGACCATGTGGGGTTACCGGTAAATCACGCTTTTTCAGGTTGTCCATATAAAATGCATTATTCTCAGATCATTGTGCAAATTTTTTAACATCAGTGGATCTCACACCAAAGTCTAACACCTTACACCTATTTTGAATATGTTTGCATAATTTTCATCTCAAAATATGATGGTTTAATTCAAAATAATATTCTAAAAATCACACTTTTTCATGTTGCTTGAGTAGTTCAAGGCATTATTCTTAGCTCACTGGGCAAATTTATCAAAACCGAGGGTTCTCTATGCATAGCCTGAAATCTTCCGCCCATTCTGAATCTATTTACATATTCCTATGATCTAGATTTGATAATCAAATTCAGAATGGCGGCCATATGAGGTCATCTGAAAATCAAACTTTTCATGTTGCTCGTATAGCTCAAGCCATTATTCTTAGCTGATTGTCCAAATTATCAAAACCGAGAGATCTCTGACCATAGTGGAATATCTTGCACCCATTTCGAATCCCTAAGATTAAGAATTGATGGTCAAATTCAAATTGGTGGGCATATAGGGTCATCTGAAATCACACGTTTTCATGTTGCGTGTATAGTTCAATGCAATATTCGTAGCTCAGTTTTCAAATGTATCAAAACCGAGAGATCTCTGAACATAGCCTGACATGTTACGCCCATATTGAATCTATTTACATATGCCTAAGATCAAGATTTGATGGTGAAATTCAAAATGGCGGCCATATGGGGCCATTTGAAAATCATACTTTTCATGTTGCTCTTATAGTTCAAGGCATTATTCTTAGCTCATTGTGCAAATTTAACATAACCGATGGATCTCTAAGGACAGCCTAACATCTTACGCCCAGTTTGAATCTATTTATATATCCCGAAGATCAAATTATGATGACCAAATTCAAAATGGCAGTCGTATGGGGTCATCTGAAAAGCCTGCTTTTTCATGTTGCTCGTATTGATCAAAGCATTATTCTTGATTTCACATCATAGCCAAATACTTTGTGCCTATTTTTAATTCAATTGCTTGTCTTCAGATTAAAAATGATGGTTAAATTCAAAACGGCGACTGCAAGGAGTCATCCGGAAATTCGTGATTTTTTTCATGTTACTCGTATAATGCATGGCATTATTTTTATACAAGGTACAAACTTGTCTCGGATGGTCCACCTAGACCCCAAAACGTCCATCCCACATCTGCCTATGCACTCGCATGCACAGTCAGAACTTTTCAGTGAAAGTCAACCCATAACATCGAGATACCTCCCATCGTACTTCACAGCATGAGACAGATAAAAATAAGATGCTACACTCCATACCGTAAAGAAAAATGTCCATGGGTGGGTTCCCATTGGGCCTATTACAGGCTGGAAACAGAAGTATATGTCGGGGACCCGCCCTCTAGTACTTGAGATGTATCAGGGTATTTTCAACCTTTCCTATTATGCACTGACTCGCGGCCAATTGGATAAAGTGCCAGTCTTTGATGCTTTGCTGGTTCTACTCTCACCAGGATCATGGGGATTCCCCTTCTCTCGATACGTGTATTGCTCTGTATGGGGATTTCCCTTCTCTCGCTTCATATGTGGCTAGAACATTGACGGGGCAAGATAGGATTGACCTTCAAGGTCAATAGCCCTTCGGGCATTCCCAACGGGCGGCATGACCGAACATTCCCAAAGATTCTCAGTGATTCAGGCGAAGCGACTGCTTTATTAACATTGACGTGACTGGGAAGCCAATTCACATTGACTGGGTACTTACCAACCGGTGCCGGAAATGACCGCATCACCGCCGGAAGTTATCTTTGATCCAGAAGTGACCTTTGGCATTGATCCGCAAATGACGTCGGCTCCACATGACGTCATCAGCCTCAGCCTCATTGCGCGGGAATTTCACCTTTATATACTACTCCAATATCTCGATATTGGTCCTCCAGCGGGAAAAAGTGAATACAGTGTATAGTAGTGTATTGAAAGCATTGCTATGCATGTCCAAAACCAGGTTAAATGGCACCAGAACCTTTACTTTGGAACTATGGGGCCTTCTCGTGTCGCCCATAACCCAAGATTTTATCATATATGTGGGCCATCCTGGATTTTGGAAACCCCGAAAAATTCAGGAGGGCTCCTAGGCTAAAATTGAAAAATAAGCATAAAGAGAGCTACTTGCCAAATTTGGTGCTTTTATCCGCTCCGTAACGGTAATTTCGCTAAGCACCTGACTATAAAGGCATGTTTAACAAGCCTGCAAAGTTTCAGGAATATCCAGCTCTAGTTAGCTCTAGTTGCTTATACATGTTACTAAGTTTGACAGATGGATAGGCAGACACAGAGTAAACACTTATTGTCTACTGGCTGACTACCTATATATTTGGATGCATGCATAATAAAAACAATGAAACAAACTACTCCAAAATCAATAGCAATATATCTCATTGAAAACAGTTTCCTCAGGCCTACGCTACTGTGTCATTGTTTTATAGAGCCGACCTGGTGATTTTGGCCGAAGGCAACACATGTGGTGATGTTGCAGCACACATAAGAATGGCAAATGTGTTGCGACTTACATAAGAACAGCAAATGTGTTGCGACTTAGACATCTCAGCGAACTTCCTGCATCAGCCGATGCTTTGCGGGAAGGCGTGGTTCCATCACGGTTATTTTTAATTATTTGAACTGGAAAGTCCTCCGCTAGTTCTTGGGTCAATTTCTACCCACGAAGTTTTGTTTGGTGACAAGCCAACAGCTTCTAACTCAACCATTTCCTCAACAACGTCAACACCAGACAGTTTCCGGACTTAATTCCGAAACTGTCATGTCAAAGTCTACATTAACCCTAGTCTTGTCGGCCAGCCATTCGCTGGTAGACATCCGAACGTTCAAATGTGGGCTCAGAAACTGTGAATGTCTTATCATTGGAATTGATAAATAAATTGAAACGATGGATGGCTTGATGCACGATACATTCATTTTAAACACTGACCATACATTCAGAACATATTTGACATTTACAGTTTTAAAAATCTTTAGGAATCACAGTTTGTCAAAAATAGTGTACAGTAAAACTCACATGTGGAACTTTATTTCGTCCAAATTGCTACCAATACATGCATGTAGATGGTATTTTTTGCTTCCTCTTGAATAAAACCATGTAACTTGTCGAAAATCTTGTAGATGTCATGATATATATATTCCTCATACTCTCCGCGTAACAAATATTGAAAACTGATTAAACTGATCCTTGTTAGAGTGACCTGTGGTGAGAAGCTTCGCTCTCGAAACCAAACACCATTTCTGCCGAATACGGTCAAGGCGCATGCGCACTCATCCATATTTTATGATAATGAGCAAGTTGACCAATCAAGAAGTAGGGTTACTTTTTGTGAGCTGGTGAAACAGATTCAAAGCACATGTCCTTTATACCCAATAACATCAAGCATTTTTACCATATGACAGAAATAGCTTTTGAGGAAATGAAAGCAAAGTTGTTGCCCTTCAATTTTGATGTCTTGAAAGTGCGCAGAGAGCCTTCCTGGATTTTGTTAAAGAATGTTGTAAACAAGGTGTGTTTTTATGCGGTTTGACAAACCTTTCTGAAGAAACAATGCTCTGTTTTACATTTGTGGACGGTCTTCACACAACCAAGTGTCCTTTTATTAATAAACATCAAATTTACGTGAAATATTTCATGAAATGATATGTTTTAGATGGAGTGAGCTGTGTCGATCAAACGCCTGATGGTTTCTCCGTACGTATATATCCGGAGTCAAAACTGGGAACATGACAGTCTAGCTCCCTATATATATCCAGAGTCAATTACTGTATAATAAGAACTTTCTTATGACCTTACAGACTGCATTTTAAATCCACAAACATCGGATATGTTCGTTGTACTGAAGTCAACATTTTATGATGTCGACTCCTGATGATGGCAAAATAAAGAGAAGAAATATTGAGTCAAAATGAGCCTTATGTTTTTCGGAGTTACACTACTTGTGTATCATGTTGACATTTTAGCTTCCCATTTTCCGTCATGCAGGTGGAAGACATCTGGTGGAGGCATAGACTGACTATAAGCAGGGAGATAACTTTTAACGGTTGCCATGATCGGTGTTGGAGAGCAAAACAAAATAAAAAATCAGAATGTCTGAAAATCAATTTGCAACTTTTTGACTCGCATCATTTATTTAGACTCGGTCAGGTATTCCGGAATCAGACTTTTTCTTTTTGGACTTACAGAGGTAAACCCTACATTGACATCTGCTTTTTGTCTTCACTGATATATTAATCACTGCCTCACTTTGATCAGCTGTATGAAGTTTTTAGCACATACATAATCTTGCCAGTCCTGGAATTTGGGGTGGTGTGAGCCAAAAAATAAAACCGCAAAAGATTGGTTCTGACCAATCTGTCAAAGTTCACTTGCTGGCCATGTTCCCAGGCATTGGACAAAACTCAATCCTCACCATGTCAGAGGGCCCATACATGCCAGGCAGTTTTAATGTGTGTGATGACAAATCTTGCAGATACCCTGTCAAATGAGTATAACAGGAATAATCATCTTTCATTATTAATACAGACATGACGGATCCATATTTATGTGTTTTCAGCTCCCAGCAAACCCACAAGTGTAGTGATCATATCTATAAGTACAACTAGGCTGACATTGAATGTAGGACTTGGAGCTGGTAGATCAGATGGTCTCTCAGTGACTGTGTATACTGGGACTGGGACCACACCTGTTACAATAAGTACAGCCACCATTACACCAGTTAACACAGGTCCCCGACCTGTAACAGGTATTCAGGTGAATATCAATCAGGCTTCAGCGTTAACCCCAGGAGCAGAATACAGAGTGAGAGTGAGAGCCATATCTTATACTGTAACCAGTGTACTACAGAGTGGCTACAGCAACAACAAGGTGGTTGGTATGTATTCATTCTTTCTAAACAGATTATTGATTGTATCTTACAATCGCTCTGTACCATATTGGTAGACAAGATGGTCCACAGTTGCCCGTCATTGGCATACAAATGGGTCTCCCTAGTACAAATAATTAATATTCATCTTCTCATCACTGATGATGATATGAGATGATGATCATCCAGTAGTTTCAAGTAGTAGCTCAATGGTTTGACTCACCCATGGAAGATGACCATGGCAGAATACATACAAACGAGGGAGCAAGGTAAAATAGAAAAGGACCAATGGCGATATGCATTTTTCGGTAACAGCCTCCGACAGAGTGCACTGAGGCGTAACCCAATCAAAGCCTCACTTGCTAATTACTGGGTAGTCTGATTTGGTCTCTCTCTATGCTCAAATGTGGAACAATATTTATAAGAAGAGATCTGACATATTACTGGGTAGTTTGATTTAGTTTCTCTCTGCGCTCAAATGCGGAACAATATTTTAAAGAAGCGATCTGACATTACTGAAGCCCAAACAAACTATCTATTTTTGGTGCACTCTTGTTCATTATTTATGTATATGACCTACTCATAGACAATGAAGATTCTGCCACAGACTTTGAAATATTTGCTGATGATACCACACTGAGCAGACCTGGTAAAACTGTTCAGGAAGTACAAATAGCTTTAAATAACAACCTTGGAAGGAATCGCAAGTGGTGTGTAAATAATAGAATGATTATATACACCCTGAGAAAACATTGTCCATGCTTATTGCCAGTTCTCACAAACTGAGTCACATGGATGCAACAACACTTAACATATTTCTAGATCAACAACCTATCAAGAATGTTGATGAAGTTAAATTGCTTGGTGCCCATATAGATAGTGCCCTAACTTGGAAGTTACACGCTGAGGTTGTCACAAAGAAAATTTCCCAAATTAATATGCCTATTGTATAGGAATAGACATGCTCCTGAAATGTGTCTTGAAAGAGTTCACAGGCTTCAAGACCGTGCTGCCAGAATTATAATGAATGCAGACTCCACCGCCCCTTCTCTGCCCCTCTTCAAGCAACTAAATTGGATTACCATATACCAAAGAATCTTTACACAAAAAGACATCTTGATCTATACAAGTCTCAATTGCATGTCAAACTCTACTATCTCTAAATTATTTCTGGACATTGCTGAAGTCACAAAGCGAACTCTAAGATCAGCCAAAATGTATATCCCAAAATGCAGAACTGAATACTTCAAGGGAAGTTTGAGCTACTCTGGCCCAATAATTTGGAATAGCCTTCCCCAGTCCATAAAAGCAAACAGGTTTATGTTAACTGACTGTGCCACCCGCTGAAATTAAAGAATTTATTATTATTATATATACTGGGTAGTCTGATTTAGTTTCTCTCTATGCTCAAATATGGAATAATATTTTTAAGAAACGATCTGACATATTACTGGGTAGTCTGATTTAGTTTCTCTCTACGATCAATTCATTTTCATAAAGCGATATGACATATTACTGGGTAGTCTGATTTAGTTTCTCTCTATGCTCAAATGTGGAACAATATTTTCCTATGAAGTAGACTAAAGATCGCAAATTGTCCGGTAATGAGTGAGTGAGTCAGTCCATCCGAATCCTTTGACCGTTGACATTAGAACTTTGATTTTTGGCATGAACGTGCATTAGGGCATTGTTACCAACAAGTTCTGAGCTGACCGAATTCTGATGAAAATTTGATTTATAATTATTTTTTTTTATTATTTATTGATGGCTCAGCGAGTGCACTGTCATGCTCATCGGGAACCCTTGGCTGTTTGTTTCACTGTATATATAACACAGTACAAAACCTGGTGGGATATGCCATTCGTATTGTTTTGAGAGCTAGAGGTCACAGCAGTGTAGCTAGGTCAGCCCCAATAGGCCTATAAACAGATCAGAACTAACAGTCTGATAGGCTTGGGATTCGAGAATGCAGTATGGTGTAATAATTAAATTGTTCAGAGCAGGGGAGAAAAATAAAGAGATCTGTTTGGGACTAACTGCTACATTATGGGAAACGAAATTAAACAGATATGTAATCAGTATTAAGAGGATGTATTTAAGATGCTAAGTACAATCCTCAAATTCTACATTCATCAGATTGCCGATACCCAAAATGTGTTGTCTCATATATCTAGATAACAACGTGATGTAGAGATGCTATGTATTCTTCTTTGTACCGGTCATGCTCAGGAGAATGACATAGAATCATTATTATCTTGTGCCGAGAAGGTGTTGCTCTAATGCCTACCCTACTTCGTAGGTCCTGTGACGTTAGTCACACTGCTCATGTTGCAGAAGTGATCTGACATATTACTGGGTAGTCTGATTTAGTTTCTCTCTATGCTCAAATGTGGAACAATATTTTAGAGAAGCTATCTGGCATTTTCTACTTAAAAGTTGTGAAAATATTTACTAGGATAAGCATAAAGGTCTTTTCATAGAAAATTTGGGTTATTTTGTGTATATTTATGAAATTTAAACTGTATACAATTTATCACTGTCCGACTGTAGACTAGGGAGAACCACATGAAATGACAATAGGACATATGACAACAAACAAACTGTGACATAACAATTGACAAAATAGTACAGAATATGACAAAATGGAATGACTAACAGATAGAAATACTGATTAAGTAGTAAGTGCATGTACAGTAAGTTTTCAAATAATGAAATCACAGAAAGTGGAGTATTAATAGCTTACATTCTGAAAATGTTCTTCAGATATCATTTCCCATGGTATACAATTCTTCACAATATAATTCATGTAGTTTGATTGAACCACAGGACAGAACATTGATCTTTCTTCAGCCATTTTGGCCTCTGGGTATTTTCATGTACGTCCACCCATCACCGTATTTTAGGCAAACCCGTTTGAGACACAACCACCAACTTTTGAATCTAGTGCTAAGTCAGACGCATATCGAAAGTGGCTCCCCTCGGCCCATATTTTACAGAGTTATGCCCCTGTACAGATATAAGTATTTCTGTTTCTGTCCTATATGCTTGAATGTAACCAACTATATATGCAGAACTGTGTTTGATACAGCTACTATATTTTTCTAGAAGACTCGCCTCAACCCTTATTTTACAGTTATGCCCCTACTAAAAGGTGGCATTAGGACCACTCTGTAGGCACCATCATGATTTGACAGAACAGTTCTTGGATGCTGACATTATATCCTATTCACTCACTCACTCAACCTACAGTTCAGCTGGTGCATTGGGTATTAGTTTTACAGATGAATTTAAACTAGAATATGCAATTCCTTAATGGTATGAGAAAGTTTCACAGTTCAGAACTTGTTGCTTCCTCAATTAGCACTAAGTAGCAAGAGGATAAATGGTGATTAGAAATTTCGGCTTTTTACCTGATTTCAGCTTTTTATGCTCCCTCCGATAATATGGGTGGATACAGTGCTCGGTCTGTCCACTCTAGTCAGGGCTGTTAGGGATTTTTTGGTTCACATTCTTCCAATAGCACCAAATTTGGCCCATTTGTTGCCCATACCATACTATTTCGATTTCTGACGGGCGCCAAGACGGGCGCCCCCTAGGGCCGCCATATTGGCAAAATTCAATATGGTCGCCACCCGGGTTAGAGGTCAATCATTAGTTAAATAACTAACAGGGCTGGAAATATGAATAATAGCACTTTTTAGTGATTTTAGGGGCCGAGGAATCTGATTGTGATCTTATTTCAACGGTTTGAGGACAAGGTCACCCGTCAAGGTCACCCTTCAAGGTCACCCTAAAGGTCATTTTGGGGACAAATTCGCCATAATCAGTGGTTTTTGGGCAAGATATATAAACTGCCTCATTCTATTGGTTTCCGGGTTTGAGTAATCCGAATCTGGCCTTATTTTGGCGATTCAGGGCAATATTTCATTTGAGAGTCGCGATAGAGGTCATCCGAACCAGAGGACAATCAGAGGTCAATTGTAGGTAAAACATCAAAAGCATCACAAATAATACCATAGGGGTTTGTGACATTCGGAGAATTCGATTGTGATCTTATTTTGACGATTTGAGATCACCCCATTTTGGGGTCAATGGTCAAAGTTCAACAGTTACCACTAAGAACAATCGAACGAAGATTATTCAGGAACAAAGTTTATTAAAATACTTCGGAGATGACATCTGCTGACAAAATGCTATAACTATGCCGCTACGCTGCTATGTGTATTTAAATGTTCGAAATACAATACAAAGACCGCTTTCGCAACAATATACCAATGGTTATTAGTACCTATACCTTCTGGCTTGCGCTCTCAAGAAACTGTGAATTCGGGTCGCACGCAGCCTTTGCCACGGATTTTGACGGATCGAAGTAAATGGTATGGACTGGAATGTCACAATATTTTTTTCCAGTACCGAAGCCCACCCAGAGTTCCGATAGACCGAGGGTCGGACATCGCTGTCCATCGTGCGAACATAGGCTGTTGTATAACCCTCCTCCGTGGCATGTGCTAGATGCAGGAGGATCCTGGTGTCCGCCTCGGAATGGTTGCACGGTTGAAGTATTGTGAAGTCACAACGCCTGCTGAACAACACGAACTCAAAACGGATACACAGGAAGAGCTTTCCGCAAAGCCAGTCTTGGAGATCTGTGTGCTGATGAATGAGAACGGCTTCTTTTTGTCCACAATTTTTAAGAAGCCGCTGATCCCTTCATACTTCGGGATTTTAGGAATACCGGAAAAGGTATTATGGCAT
This sequence comes from Hanleya hanleyi, assembly GCA_036873755.1. Classification (NCBI taxonomy): domain Eukaryota; kingdom Metazoa; phylum Mollusca; class Polyplacophora; order Lepidopleurida; family Hanleyidae; genus Hanleya; species Hanleya hanleyi. The sequence continues at coordinate 13,900 of JAVTVY010029870.1, forward strand.
TTCAGTCCAAACCATCTGTTCCGATCTTGGTTCGTCAATGTTCTTGGCACTACTTTCACAGCTTAACGACGACTTCACAGTTTCTTAGATGTGGCAGAAAGACCGTCTGGGCAGCCTGTACAAGCATGTCGGACCTCACCGACACACTAGTGGTTCTCACGCACGATCCTGGCACTCTCGAGTCCGTGCATATAGAGCTTAAAGAATGCTTGATCGTACTAATGTACAGCAAGGGATGTGGTGCAGCCGGTGCCAATAAGGTCAAGCATCACCTCTTCGCCAGTGCAACCAGATCGCTGAAAAACATCCCACCTCCCAAGCCGCGCCGTTGCAGCATGTGAAGCGAGCGCTACTGAAAGCGAGTTTCTACTGGAGTCAGGTCACTTCCCTCCAGCAAATAATCCCTGACTTCAGTGAGTGGAGCTGGCACAAAGACTGCACCAGTAATGGCAACCGCTATGGACCACTCTCAGCGACACTTCTGTGGCATATGCCATTCTCATGCACTGCGGCTGACTCAAGGCATGCACGGGAAGGTACAAATGCAACTGTGCCGATGTCCGATACACGGCCCTCTGCAAATGCGAAGGCGGGCGCGTTAATAACGAGGGCGATGATGACAAGTATTACTTATTGCTGGTATCATAGAGCGCAAGCCAGAAGGCATAGGTAGCAAAAGTAATCATAGGTATAGTGTTGCTAAAGCGGTCTTTGCGTTGTATTTTGAACATTTAAATGCACATAGCGGCGTAGCGGCATAGTTATTGCATTTTGTCAGCAGATGTCATCTCCGAAGTATTTTGATAACATTTGTTCCTGAATAATCTTGTTTCGATTGTTTTTAGTAGCAACTGTTGATCTTTGGCCTTTAATTCCCAAGTGAGGTGGCCATGACCTTTAAATCGTCAAAATAAGGCCAGAATCTAATTCTCCGAGGCCACAAAGGATTATTCGAATGGTATTATTCGTGATTCCAGTCCTTCTGGTGTTTCCTATAATTGACCTCTGGTTGATCTCTGGTTCAGGTGACCTCTATCGTGAACCTCACATGCACTATTGCCTCAAATCGTCAAGATATGGCCAGATTCGGGTTACTCAACCCCGAAAATCGATAAAATGAGGTATAGTTTGTATATCTCGACTAAAACCCGCTAAAAATGACCTTTAGGATGACCTCGACCTCAAATCGTTGAAATAAGATCAGAATCAGATTCCCCGACACCGAAAACCACTAAAAAGTTGTATTATTCATGATTCTAGTCATTTTGTTTTTTTAAATACGATTTACCTCTAACCCGGGTGGTGGCCATATTGAATTTCGCCAATGTGGCGACCCCAGGGGGCGACTACCTTGGCGCCCATCAAAAATCGAAAAGGCATTGTATGGGCGACATATGGACCAAATTTGGTGCTTTTGGAAGAATCTGAACCAAACAGTCCCTTTTATGTCCTAACATCCCGGACTACTCAGAGATAAAGGTGGTACAGGCTATAGGGGATTGAGATACAAGGTTTGGCACATTAAATCCTCAACCAACCAACAAATTTCTCTTGAAATTCGTATAGGTGGTTTGTAACCATAATACCTCACCTGATATTGCTTGTTGAGAGAAACCACCACTCAGAGATAAAGTGGGCGCAGGCTATGGGATTGGTATGCAAGATGTGTTTCAGTGCATTACCTGTAAAGCATCAACCAGTCAGCGCTTTCTCTTGAAATCTATAACACTCTGGTTTCCACACATTAAGTCTTCAATGGTTTAACATGTTCACATACATGTATGCCTCTACAACAGGTTCAAGTGAAAGACGAAAACTTCGTGTTGAACTTCTGCCCATCGTCATACCTGCTCCCAACCTTCGCCATATTTTTTAAAACTTATCTATAATGACTCTCCATCAGAACACTATTCCAGGACTAACTGCAGTCAATCTTATGCGGGGGCATATATCACCTTCAGTGATAATTCATCTACAACTTGTCAAGTACGCTTTTAGAAGAGGGCATATTCAGCGATGCTATTACATGTACTTCTAGGTTTCTTGCAAGTTTTTACTAAAAAAACTTCTGACTTTGGTCTGCAAATTTAAGAAATTCCAATATTATGAGCCAGGTGTGGTGTTTTCAGCTTTTTACCCCTGATCCTATTGGGCTGCGGAATCCTCTCTTCCTGTGCATCTGGCTGTCATGTCGTCAGCCGTCAATATTTCTTGTAAACGATCGTGAAGCCCAATCGCTGCATCTAGAAACTTCAAATTTGGTATACATCATTGTTATGTGGTCAATCTTTCATTATCTTCTCGCGTATTCCTATCCTAATGGATGGATACAAGTTCACCCAGTTAACAAAACATCGCTGAAAATACGCCCAGCCGCCCTGTTCAGAGCACCCTATTTCTTCTAAATATTCAGACGGCAATGGTTAACTTCAGGCATCTTCAGAGAGAAATTCTGCTAACATTATGCAAATATCACTAGCTATCATTTCAGTTCTTGGGATAAATAACATATCCATGCCACAGTATTTAACCTCAGCTGACATGAAAATTGTAGTTTTTCTGCTTCTAAGTCTAAAAATGCTGTTCGGAAAATAACATAGTGTGCCTTTTCAGGATTGGTCACCCACTTTGGGACTGAGATGATGCTCATCTCATGATGTGAGAAGTTGTGTAATAATTACCTGTAAAACAGACCTATATACTGGGGAGACTCATTTTTATTCCCCCCACCCCACCCACATTTCACCCAAGGGCGCCTGTAATGGGTTAACAATTGCATTGTAAAGATATTGTAGATGATACAGAAAACTCGAGAAAAATGCAGCGAGTTGCTTCGAATGACAAGTGTTTCATTCATGAATATGTCATTCACAAATTAAAGGACAGATATACACTTTGACAGTCAGGGCCGTGTCCAATACAGAGAAGTCGGCCGGGGCAACACCTTCACCATCCCTAACACTGAGTAAGTTTTTCCTTTTAATCATATTAATAAATAATTTACAGCCTTGAGAAGATCATATCCATTAGCATATCACAGATTGACTTAGCTGTTATTCATATGGTATGCATGGTTAGATTGACATTATTAGTGTATATGTCACAAAGGTGTTAATACCATCGCTCTTTAGAAATTCATGCAAGTCCGGGATTGACGTGGGTGATACATAAATTTATTCCTATCCATAAAATGAAATTCCAGAGAAACAAATACCAGAAAGAAAAACATTTTGACATTAACAATTGAGAAAACTAGAAAGAAAGATTCTTTAATATAAATAAATAGTATTATACAACAGTATTTACAGCTGAACAAGAACACGAGAAACAGAAATCAAGTGGTAACTGAGTGTTCAGACAAACAACGTAAGAAATGTACCGTAATAATACTTACAGTAGCATTTATAATATTAGCCGAACCATATCAAAGAAAAAATGTTGTCTTGGAAAATTGCATAAACAAAAGACTATAAAACTATATACTGAAATATATCAAATCAAAAATCAAGCGTGTCTATAATTAAGGTATTAGAACATCTCAGAAGTAAAATTCATCATAGCCATGGACAGAATGTGAACAGCAAATCTAGTTAATGCCAGTGAACTAACTGTATTCATACATGTGCTGTGATACACCTGTCAAATCGTTTGCACCAGTGTTTAACAGATAAGTACAGCCATTACAGCTGTGTGGAGAAAGGAAGAATCATCTTGATATAGTAGTATTTCTAATCTTGCAGATAGACAATGATATACATGTATGTGTATCCAAACAAGAGAAACATTCAGTGTTCAGTGTACTCGTGTTACTGTTGTTGTTTCCAGTCCCTGTTACCCCATCACTTGTGTCCATCACAGCCATAACCACCACCAGTGTGACAGTGAATATGACCCTGGCTCCTGGTAAATTGACTAGGATTACAGTAGAGCTAGCAGGGGGAGGACAGACATCTACAGGAACAGGGGTACTGGCTGAAACAATCACCACAATAGGCAGCAGAGCTGTAACAGTGCTATCCCTCTCCCGCTCACTTAAACCAGGATACGGATACACTGTCAGAGTGAGAACTTTCTCTGGTTCTACATCAGGTGCTGGTTTCAGTGACACTAGTACTCCAGCTACTGTAGGTGAGTCTGTGTGTGAACAGGTGAATATCAACTGATAGTTCATCTGCCAGCTGCCTTTTATTGTACCGCATGCAATACTCAAGTTTTGAGACGGTGAAAACAGTGGCACTCTACACGTATGAAGTGACAACCAACTGTCTCACATGATCTATAGCATGTATGATAGGACCATATTGCCTAGGAGGTGATTGACAACATTGTTTATAATTATGAAACTAGTACGCTATATTAAATATATAAATGAAGAGAAATGTACACTGGTTCAGATCCAATGCACTTTTGCCACAGAATTGGTCTCCAGTAATACAGGTTTCCTGTATACAATTCTCTAACTGGCATTTTGGCCCTGACAAAACCTCAGTGTACGGACTAAATTAATCTTCGCATGGAGAAGAATTTCAGTTCCTTTGGCACTGCATTGTAACAAAAAAAAACATGCTTATTACTCAGCACCATGATGTTAGCCAGAGACATGTCCACTGGACAGGCATATTCCACATTACTTCTGTCAAAAATTGGAGAATTTAACATGGGGGAGATAGGCAAAACTAGAAAGTGGACAAGTAAAAACTTTGGCAAAATGAGATTTTTGGACAGGCAGTTTTTTAATTCTGGCTAACACACTGCTTGGGACATAGATACGTACAAGTTATGATCCAGGGCAATTTCTTCACCGGACATATTCCCCAGGCCTTTTCCCTCCTTTGAACATTTCCCCCACCTTATAATGTTAAGTAATTATGAAAAGATTTATTTGATAATTTGCCAACATAATTTGGCACATCAGATAAGATGAATATGTATATGTTATATAGTGATACGGATGAAATAAATGATGTATACTTCGTGGATTGAAATATGAACTTAATTTTCATCTTAAAATATTATACTGTTCAAATTTGTTGTCATTTTGCCAATGACATCCTCGAAGGATAATGTAATGTAGAGACAATGTGGTCCTTCTTCAAAGAGTTCATCATGTTCTATATTGAAGAATGACTGTGACCAACAAACTATATATGAAGCTGAGGTTTCAACCTTCAGACAACATTGTTCCCAATCACTAAATTTGAACAAAAATAAAACCGTGACCTATCTGAACCTAGTGGGATTACTTCAATTCCAGCAACAGGCTGAGCAAGGATAACAAGTGAAGATGTGAGGAATTGGTTCCTTAATCATCACTGATTTCAGAGGCACACTGACGTGAACGAAAGATTAACTGAACCCAGTCGACTGAGCAAGCATAAAGCATTATTGACATGTTCATAAAAAAAAACTCTTATAATTTTATTTCCTTCATTAATGTGGGTATAATGTCTGTATATGGTAGGATTTTCAGCACACACACTGAAGGGATTGTATTATTGGAAAGTTCAAGCAAACTGATCATCTTTCTACCCCTGGTCAAAATTTGGCCGAAGGGTATTGTCGTCATCAAGTACGCCCATCTGTCCGTCAAAGCTTTCTCGTTACCAATATATCTTTAGAACGACTTACCCTAGGCAAACCAAAGTTGCAGTGCACATCCATATGTGCGTGACCGAGAACCCTATTGAATCTGGACCCGATTGGGTGGAAATTTTGGTGGCCATCTTTAATTCATGCGAAACCATTAATCTCCTGTTTCTCGGATACCGTTTCGCTGTTCAGTGTGTAACTTGAAATAAATCATAGATACACCGAGAAACTTTAAAGGCATAACGAAACCAGTTTTCCTGATTGGGTGGACACCTTAGTGGCCATCTTTAATTTAGGCAAAATCTTTAATTTTGTATATCTCTGATACCATTTAAGTGTTCTATACGAAACTTGGTATACAGTATGCATGTATCAAGATACTTGAAATGGGTAGCCACATCAGTTCCTCTGATTTGTGGGAAGGATGGGCGGCCATCCTTAATTTATGCAAAATCATTAATGATCTCTATCTCTGATACTGTTCAAGTGCTCGATGTAAAATTTGGTATAAATAATTGATGCATCAAGATCACAACACATATAAGGGAAGTGGGAAGAGGTGCCGACATACTGACTGCGTCACATGACTTCACAGAATAGTCTTCTGGTTAACCTATTCTAAGGCACATACCAAGAATCTAACAATTCATGATATGTGTTGTATCTCAGGTACGCTTTTATTGTACCTGTTCATGTCGCAACTTGGATGATATGACCACACGGCCCCTAGCACCGGTTTACGATGAATGACAGAACTGGTTTCTGTGATTGGGGCGGAAATCTTGGCGACCATTTTTAATTCATGCAAAATCAATAATGATCTATATCTGATACCATTTTAGTGCTTCATATGAAACTATAAATCATCGATACATCAAGAAACAATTAATGACAACCAGTTTCTCTGATTAGGTGGAAAACTTGAATGCCATCTTTAATTTATGCAAAATCTATACCTTTGTTACTCTTCAAGTGTTTGATGCAAGACTGTGTATACATCATCAAGAGACTAAAAATGAATGACAGGACAGTTTTCTCTGATTAGTTGGAAACTTTAGCAGCCATTTTTAATTTATGTAAAATCAGTGATGATCTATATATCCTTTGATACTGTTCAAGTGTTCAGTATGATACTTGGTGTACATCATCGATACATCAATAGAAAGTAATGACTGGCAGTTTCCCTGATTGGATGGAAACCTTAGGGGCCATTTCTAATTGCACATTCTTTGATAATCTGTATGTTTTTCACTTGACTGCTTGGTATTCCTGACGTCTTCAAAGCAGTACGATTCAAGCTGAATACATTATGAATGACTGGCTCCCAGAGCCCAGGGGTTTTCGGATGCGCAGCGTCGGATTCTGTTTTCCCGCTGTCCATGAACACTTGTCAACATTTTTTGAACAAGATGGAATACTTCTAACTTTGGTAGGACATTAATTACAGGCGTCTGGTCCGTCATTCATAATTCAGCCGTCGTCCATTAGAGAGTATCCGCGTCCATAATCCACAGACCTATTCCATATTCTATATAACAGTATTAGCACCAACTAAAAAAAACAATCATAGTATACATAATCATAGGCTTGTTTCCTGCAAGAGAGAAGCGGGCAACAGTTTTCAATGATGCCGGCAAGACATCATGATGTTCCAAAAATATCAAATCCGTATCGCTGATCAGTATTCTTAGCCCATAATATTTGTTGTAAAGTCGTCATCTAAAGAACGATGTGTCTCAGTCACGCTTTGATTGTGACTGTTCATATGAGTACCACGAAGATCTTGAAGTACATGGGTTCATACGGCCCCTAACCCCGGGTTAAGCGGAATTAGACACAAGTTACGAAACGTAACGCCATAGATCTTGCACGCTACGCTCGTATTTTGCTATCAGCACGCGATATGTATCGCCAAATTTGAGAAACTTTGAGTGGAGGCGCTTGGTGGCGTAGCCTTGTTTTATAAGTTTCTGCAACACTGTTGTGTGACGTTGATTAAAATCGTCACATTTAACCCAGGATCTAGCAAATGCTACTAGGCGTGATATGTATACGCCATATGCAGGTCCCACTGGAATATTACTGTCCAGAAAGGGATAGTTTACCATGACGAAATTGTAATCATCTCTTTTGTCATACAGTCGACGAGAGAGAAGGCCCGCTTCATTTTTATAGAGATATAGGTCTAAATACGATGTGCCTGTAGGGTTATTTGTAGTTTCCTTCAAATCCAGTGAAGGTGGATATATATCCTTCACTGCGTCATTTATATAGCGATTATCCACAGCGAGAAGATCGTCTATATGGCGTTTGGTGAATGAGAAGGAACGGACTTTGAATGGATCGGTTTTTGAAAGCGCCTGTATATAGTCATATTCATAAGAGAACATATATAGGTCAGCCAATAGGGGTGCACAATTAGTACCCATTGGAATACATATATGCTGTTGATATATTGTGTTCCCAAATTTCGCATAGATATATTTAATGAGAAATTCAAGCAACTCTATAAACAAAGAAACATCCCATGAGTGATATCTCTTGTATGTAGTAGAGCTAAAGAATGCTTTATGGGTTCCGACATTAATATATCTACGATCAGTTTTCTTGAACACTGATACTATTAATGAACTTAGACGATCAATAAGGTCCCGATGAGGGATTGTGGTATAGAGAGTCGAGAAATCCCATGTGGATACATGCCTATAATTTATATAATGTTAGTTCACTGCAATACATATGAGACTCCCAAACTGTTGAGATGAAAGATATCACTGGTAGCCAAGATAATGAGCTAAGTTGTAATGTCGAACCTGCTCTTATGGCCACCTGTATTAAGCAACTACCTGTCTATAAAGATCACAGTACAAATGTCCCTTTTAATAGATTTCCATGTTAAATTACCTTTATTAAACGACCAGCTGTCTTAAGACACCACATATTGTCTTCCCCATTTGGCCTGTATATAAAGACAGGTTTCACTGTAGTTGTCATTTATTTCAAACTAAATTTCCTTTTCATTTTATTCAGCCTCAGTGACCCCAACTGGATTATCAATCCCTGCCATAGCCATATCCGGAATGACAGTGAGGATGACCTTGGAGCCTGGTAAATTGACCGGCTATCTGGTGGATGTGTATACGGTTGATGTGAAGATATCTTCAGGAACACTCATTCTGACTTCTGCTGAGATCATAAACATAGTGCGGAGTAAAGATATAACTATAACAAATCTCGCCCCAGAACTCATAAAAGGGTTTGAGTACAGAGTCACAGTGACAACTATGTCTGGTACCATCCCTGGTATTCCTAGTGACCTCAGTTCTCCAGCTACTGTAGGTGAGTGTCAATTTTACAGTTTCTGTCAATTATTCTCACAATGACAAGTGAGTGAGTGAGTGAATAGGGTTTAACGTCGCTTTCAACATTTTTTCAGCTATATCATGACGGGGAAGGGAAGGGAGGGGAGGGGGAGGGGAAGGGGAACCTACTTGTAACAGAACAGATCTAATGCTGCCATTTTATAGCGCTGTCCCACTGAAATATCATGCCAATTATTCTCACAATGACAAAGCCATTATAACTAGTTACATGTGCATGCATGGTTTCCATGTAGATTCCGGAAGTCATGGAAGTACTGCTGGAAATGGAGATTGGGCATAGTAAGCTTCGTACTACCCTGTAAAAAATGGATAAAATCTTTGTGCCTTCGCTGGTATATTAGCAACTGCAAAAGTTTGATCGATTACAACGATGACACACACCACATTGCAATCATCCACTACCCAGGCATGTCCCGCTAAATGTGGTTGACTATATCCTAGCTTCAGAGTTCTATGGTTGGCCATCCCTGCCAGCCTGGTACAAAATAATTATAGGATGCCTGTAAATATTTTGTACCATGGTATAAAATACTAAGCCTGCCATAATCCGTATTTACAGGATGCCTATAATCATTTTGCACCATGGTATAAACTCGCCACCCTTATCGAAAGAGAACGCTGGGTAAATGCTGGGAAAGTGCTGACAAAATGCAGGGCACGCTGGGATTTTGGTGGGATGCACTGTGAATTTGCTGGGTAGCGAATATAAATTGCTGGGAATTTGCTGGGTAATGGATTTGGATATGGTGTGGTTGCTGGGATTTTGGTGATAAACTGCTGGGACTGGTGCCCATCATTTACACCTTACTGGGCAAATGATGGGTAATGCTGGGATAATGGTGGGCATGATGTCAAAGTCAACGCTGGGAAAGTGTTCCAGAGTACCCTTCCAGAGAAACAAAGGCAATGGTGGGAAAGTGTTGGGCACTCTCTCACAGGAAGGATTTGGCAACCCAGCACTTTCCCACCAAAATAAAATGACAAAGTCAATGCTGGGAAAGTTTTGGGCATTCTGTCGAAGGAAAGATTCGGCAAAGTCAATGCTGGGAAAGTGCTGGGCACATTCGAAGCAATAAAAAAAGATAGTGCCACGGCACTGTAGCTCATCTGGCTGTAACTGGAGAAAGCAGCTGTAAGAAATTTTTACTAAAGAACTGCAATAGATGAGTTTCTAACTTGTGTTGTCCCCCCTGAACACTAAATGATCCACGCAGTAATTTGCTGAGATTTCATGATAACAAAGTTTCATGGGAAATTCAAGATGCGGCGATATTGGATTTTCGAAATGGACCAAAAATGGTATCTTGCACAGCTGGACCACAAAGGGAACCTGTGTACCCAATTTGACAAAGATCCATGCAGCAATTTCCTGAGAATTCATGATAACAACATTTAATCGGGAAATTCAAGATCGCCACCTGGTGGCCATACTGGATTTTCCAATCGGACCAGAAAAGGTATCTTGCACAACTAGACCCTAAGGGGAACCCGTGTATCAAATTTGAGAAAGATCAATGCAGTAGTTCCTGAGAAATCGCGATAAAGTTTCATGGGGAAATCCAAGCTGGCTGCCTGGTGGCCATATTGGATTTTCGAAACAAACCACAAAAGGTATCTTGCACAACTAGACCCCAAGGGAAACCTGTGTACCAAATTTGAGAAAGATTCATGCAGTACTTTCTGAGAAATCACGATAACAATGTTTCATAGGGAAATACCAGCTGGCCGCCTGGTGGCCATATTGGATTTTCGAATTGAAGCAGGAAAGGTATCTTGCATAACTAGACCCCAACGGGAACCCGTGTACCAAATTTGAGAAAGATCAACGCTGTAGTTCCTGAGAAAGCGCGATAACAAAGTTTCATGGGGAAATCCAAGATGGCCACCTAGTGGCCGTATTAGATTTTCGAATCGGACCGAAAAAGGTATCTTGTACAACTAGAGCCCAACGGGAACCTGTGTACCAAATTTGAGAAGGATCCATGCAGTACTTCCTGAGAAATCATGATAACAATGTTTCATAGGGAAATCCAAGATGGCCGTCTGCTGGCCATATTGGATTTTCAAATCGAAGCAGAAAAGGTATATTGCACAACTAAACCCCCAAAGGGAACCTGTGTACCAAATTTGAGAAAGATCCATGTATTAGTTCCTGAGAAATCGCGATAACAATGTTTCATCGGGAAATCCAAGATGGCCGTCTGGTGGCCATACTGGATTTTGGAATTCGATCGTAAACGCTATCTTGCACAACTAGTCCACAAGTGGAACCTGTGTACCAAATTCGAGAAAGATCTATGCAGTAGTTCCTGAGAAATCGCAATAACAAAGTGTCATGGAGAAATCCAAGATGACCGCCTGGTGGCCATATTGGATATTCAAATTGGACTAAAGTACAAATGTTGTACAACTAGACCCAAAGGGGAACCGGTGTACCAGATTTGAGAAAGATCCATGAAGTAGTAGATTTCACTGGCAAATTCAAGATGGCCGCCATGGCAGCCATATTTAAAATCGTATCAGCACTGCATGAACAAATTCTGGTGTACTCATTGGGGGCAACATGCATGCCAAGTTTCAGCTTAATCGGTCAAGCGGTTTCGGAGAAGAAGATGTTTACGGACAACGGACGACGCACGACGGACGACGGACGACTGACGACGGACAATCAGGCCATGACATTAGCTCATCGGGCCTTCCAGATGAGCTAATGACAAAGTCAATACTGAGGAAGTGCTGGGTACCTTTCCAGACAAACAAAGTCAATGCTGGGAAAGTGCTGGGCACTCTCTCACAGGAAGGATTTGACAAAGTCAATGCTAGGAAAGTGCTGGGCACTCTCTCATAGGAAGGATTTGGCAAAGTCAATGCTGGGAAAGTACTGGGCACATTCACATCAATAAAAAAAAAATGACAAAGTGAATGCTGGTAAAGTGCTGGGTATCTTTCCAGACAAACAAAGTCAATGCCGGGAAAGCGCTGGGCACTCTCTCACAGGAAGGATTTGACAAAGTCAATGCTAGGGAACTGCTGGGCACTCTCTCACAGGAAGGATTTACAAATTCAATTCTGGGAAAGTGCTAGGCACTTTCATTTAAAAAAAAAGACAAAGTCAATGCTGGGAAAGTGCTGAGAACATTCACAGCAATAAAAAAAATTACAAAGTGAATGCTGGGAAAGTGCTGGGTACCTTTGCAGACAAACAAAGTCAATGGTGGGAAAGTGCTGGACACTCTCTCACAGGAAGGATTTGACAAAGTCAATGCTTGGAAACTACTGGGCACTCTCTCACAGGAACGATTTGACAAAGTCAATGCTGGAAAAGTGCTAGGTACTTTCACTCCAAAACAAAAAAAGACAAAGTGAATGCTGGGAAAGTGCTGGGTATCTTTCAAGACAAACAAAGTCAATGCTGGGAAAGTGCTGGGTACTTTCACACCAAAAAGAAATGACAAAGTCAATGCTGGGAAAGTGCTAGGCATGTTCACATAAATAAACAATGACAAAGTCAATGCTGGGAAAGTGCTGGGCATTCTGTCGAAGGAAGGATTTGGCAAAGTCAATGCTGGGAATGTGCTGGGCTCTCTCACAGGAAGAATTGGGCAAAGTCAATGCTGGAAAGTCGAGGTAACCAATGTAATTCCTGCAGGAAAAATGGTTAATGGTATCTCCGAATTGCCCATCAGTAATACTTTGGAGGAAGTCATATTAAACTCATTAATAACTTGTAGATTCAAGAGCTTGAGGTGGCATTCTTATGAGAGAATTTCTTTCATACTATAGGCCTGATACAATTTAGCCACAACTCTTCTTATCAATAATGTCTGTGGTTAATTATTAATTTATTGAAAGGAACAGTTGTGACAAGACACTAGAATTGCCTCAGGTTTTTTTTGTTTGCTGGGGCTTTTGTCCACTTGGGGCTTTTGTCCACTTGGGGTTTGTCTGATGAAGCTTTTGTCTGCTGGGGCTTTTGTCCATATACACAAACTTCACCCCCCTTCTCCCACCCCACATGAGAGGGTATTCGGCATGTTGTTGTTTCCATTTGGATTTCCAATAGTTACATGTATAGACACTTGTGAAATGAGCAGTAGTTTTAAACATAGATGTATTCCAAGTATGCTAATATTTCTTCCTTCTGAGCCTTTGCTTCGCATTTATATCTTTTTAGGCACATAGCCTCGATCAGTTTAGTTTACAGAGTTCACTATGAAATGAAAACTGAACCCCAGCATGGTCAGATGAGTAGGGCATAACAGATTGCCGATTTTTTGGAAAATTCGAAAGCGGACCCGAAAATTAGAAGCAGGGTGACAAGTTTAATTAAGACTAATTACTTTCCTTAACAACGACAAGGACTATTTTATTCTTCAAACAGTTCAGTTTTCCAAGTGAGAATTGGTAGTATTCCAATGAAACAAAAGAAATAATTGATCCAGAGATCCGATTTTAGGTTGAAGTCCGGGTTTTTATACATAAACTTTTCGAGCCGTTTATTTTTGGCGCGCAGCTTTGAGAGAGAGGAGAGGCAGCAGAGACCATGCGAGAGAGAGCAGACGCTAATTACGAAACAAGAAAATGATATATTCAATGATTTATTCTTTTTTAGAATGTGAAGTGGTACTTGGGAGAGTGAAATCAATTTGTGCGGGTGTATAATCTTGCAACTGAACAACAACAACAACATGAATCGTCGGTAAAATTGCATCCGTATCATGCTGTACCATACTGTGCCGTGAATAGTTATCAGCCTGATGATATTGATTGAAATTTACACCACAGACACCGCTGTTTATTACTGTGTGATAAGAGTGGAGTCAGACCACAGTGCAACGTACAGTTTAACAGTTGTGCAGAAATTTCGCTTTGAAAATACTGACGAAACATATGGGGAAAAGCCTACGACTGTACAGCAGTTTGCAAAGAATCTCTGGATTTATTGGGTTGATTTATATTTTTATTAAATATGACTCGTTCGTAAATGCAACCAAATAGTTTGTGTAAATCACCATGCAGATCTGTTAATTTTTGTCTCTGGGTCTACTTGCGAATAGACTCAATCACCATTTCAATTCTTTGCAACTGCGCAGCTTTTGGTGAACATCCTGTTTGTACCAAATCCGAAGTTTTTAACGTTGGAGAGATACATGTAGACCGGGTGTTGGAAAACAGTTGATATTTTGTGCAACTGTACGTTAAATCACTAAAAAATCTCATGGACTATCGCCAGATCGGCTAAAGAACGGCTCCAGATATTTATTTACCCAGAACAAAATTCAACCTGGCCAGAATGCGGTCGTTGGTACAAGTGACTTTCGTGACCTCGCCTTGTGCGCAAGCCCAGTTACCCTAGATTTGTAATGGCGATTTCGACTATTAGTCATGGAGAAAATCGAAGATATGTGATATCTGACCATATTCACTGCGGAACCTCGCTACTGGGCAGTTTTCTCCATCTGCTGTATTGCAAATTCACTTCATAATTTATAATGATAACATTATTCATACTTCAAAAATGAATTAGAACACAATCTAATAGTTCTGACCCGCCCCCCCCCTCCCTCCCTCCCCCGCGGTTCATGGGCAATTTCACCATTGTTCATGTTGTTACATTTGCTAAATTTTGCTAAATCTAAAAAATCTCCTACCCTCTGGGAAAAACTGCCAATTGTGTGGAAAACTGCCATTTAAGGTGAATTCCTCCACCCTTCCCCCCATGGGTTCTTTTAATTATTATGAATATGATGTTTCTTATGTAAGTATAATTAATTATATTTTGGGAAAAAGAATGTTCCAAAAGCATGTACCATTGGCCAAATTTGGGAGAAAAACTTGAAAGCCGATTTCATTGCTCCACATTCAGAACCCTTAGCAATACCGATCTGGCAATCATTATCAGTTTCCGTAAAAGACCGAACCGCTTTTTTGGCAATTTTCAAATGATACTGTACTTAAATATATTCCACGGGAATGGAGTGGTGGTTCCAATTGACCACCACATAAAAGGAAAAACAAGTGTTAACAAATCACAAAGATGTTAATTATTCCTCACTTTTTATGGCTAATATGCATGTTCTTTCACATTTTGGGAATATCGCAGAGATATTTCTGAATGTTGGAGATCTGATGATGTGATACAGTGAGCTCCGCCACAATTTCTTCTTTTCGACATTATCTGATGTTATTTCTCAGTTTTGATCATAAAAACGAACCATTTCTACTGCTACCTGCGTTTGTGAACTCGTAGCGGTCTTGCTAGATTACTTCGAAATTTGTCACTCATGATCATCACCATTTGAAGATGTACATGTGACCTCTTCGATCTGGTCCAACGTTTTTCCCCCTGAGTTATGCCCCTTGTTTGTTAAAAAAACGTTCTCATCTAATATTCTTTTTCATTAATGCAATTTATGGGGTCATGATGTATGATTCTTGAATAACCATAAACTGCTGTTGGATATCTTCACCATACGGATGGAGCCCGATTTTCTGAAACCATTTATCATGATTGCTGTATGATTTTGTGAATATTTATTTTGTAATAGAATGATTCTACCTACATCTTTAAAATGCAATTTTGGCCCTTTCTCTATTGTCAGAAATTGGCATGGTGAAGGACCCATTTTTTGTGTCCAAAATCAATAATACATGCATTAAAAATATCAACAAAGATATTGACTGTTCACCATGTAAAAGTTTTATCCTAAGATAACATGTTGAGTGCACATTTTTGAATAGAACTCTAAAAATGTGTTTTATAGCGGCACGGAGTGTAGCGTGAAAACAATGTTTTCAAGGGTCACGTGATCCTATTAGCATATGGTCTGATGTGTTGTAAGGAGTTGATTGGTTAATCACGCTACCGCATGGTTTTGACGGAGCGTGATTGGTCGGTTTGATATTTGCTGAAGGGTGGTTGATATTGCGTTGTCAGTCTACATGCCGTTACTTGAACGTCTCGGACCTAGTTACAGTTCGCTCTTATTTTTTGCTTTGTGTCTGTTTGTTGTGGTACGATTTTCTTCGTACATTATGGCAGAAGACGGACCACCGAGAGAGGGGTCAATTGAAGACCAAATTACCACTGCTATTCGGGCAAACAACGAGAGTTTGCTTGGGGCTTTCGAAAAATTGCTCGATAGACGTACGAACACATTGAAACGCGAGCTCGAGCAGGCGACCGAGGAACAGGTCGCCCAACAAATTGCCGAAATTAAAAAGTTAAAGTATGGAGAAAGCTATCGTTTCAAGCGGCGCGCAAATGAGGACCAATTCAGGCACAATACCAAAGTGCTGGATTGTTTCACAGAGGCAAAACAGGCGGTGGATGCTAACAACACATTCAAGGCTCAACCAACTATCCAAGAATGTATAGACATAGTGAACGCCAGGCAGAATTGCGTTTTATTAGCTGATAAATCTGAACACGGCTGGAAGACGGTCGCTGAGTACTCGAGAGAAGAACTTGCTGAAGATTCAGATGATGAAAAGCGTATGAGGAATGCCGAAACTAGAGCTACTCGCAAACAGAAGGAGGGGATAACTCGCAGATTCCCTTCGGCCATGGGTAGAGGTGATGCTAGGCCAGTGTTTCAAGTTGATGAGCGGGATGACAAGGGCTCTCAAGCACAGAAGAATTACGGCCCTAACTACAACAGGGGTGGCATGATGCAGGCCCAGAAACGAGGCAATTGTGGTTCCACAGGGTACTGGATACACCAGTGTACAGCTTACTTGCAAGCCACGGGAGCCATGCCAGATAAGTTAAGTATTTCATTTGTCTCTGGTAATGAGTTAGACTTGATTGATATTGATGATAGCAGTTCGCCATCAGAAATTGAAATTTATTCTAATCAGAATTACTTCCCCTTGAAGAACTCTTCTGCGATAGGGAGCAACAACATCCCATGTTGTAGCATGAATGAAAATCAAAGTTCTCACGAAGATTTAGACATGCACTGCGGATTATTTGATACCGCTGATTGTTTGCAGTCCGACACAGACGGGATGACTGGAAACACACCCACGGTTTTTAGAGGTCGTTTGAAAGCTAATCTATGCTTTTGGCAGCAAATCACCACATCACAGGTAGTGTTAGATGTTATTCGATATGGCTATAAACTGCCCCTGTTGCACGTGCCAAATGCACGTTCGTTTAGAAACAATCTCTCATCTTTGAGTGAATCTGATTTCGTAGAAAAGGCGATATCTGAGTTACTCGATTCGAACAGCATTCCATAGTTATCGGAACCAGCAACGATAGTCAATCCCCTCACAGTTTCCATAAATTCTGCAGGAAAGAAAAGATTAATCTTGGACATGAGAGATGTCAACATGCATCTTTACAAGCAACAATTCAGGTGCGAAGATTTAGCCACGGCCGTTGACTTACTTCAGGTGGGTGACTTCATGTATAAATTTGATTTGAAGAGTGGCTATCATCACATTGAAATTTTCCCTGACCACACGCAGTATCTCGGGTTCAATTGGCAATTGAAAGATGGCAAATTTCGATTTTTCTAATTTTTGGTTCTTGCATTCGGTCTTTCTACGGCACCGTACATATTTACCAAAGTTTTGAGACCTCTCACTGCTAAATGGAGAAGCGAAGGGAAGAGAATTCTCATTTTCATTAACGACGGCTTAGGTGCAGCACAGGATTTTGCTAGTGCGACGAGTGACGCTATGGCAGTCAAATAAGACATAGAACAAACCGGGTTTATTCCACACGTCACTAAGAGTGAGTGGGTTCCGAAACAAACTATTGCATGGTTAGGTGCAGTATTGGATATGACTCGGGGGAAAGTTTCTGCCCCCCTGCTCGGATAGAATAGTTGCTCAATCACAAGAGTGTTGGATTGTGGGAAGGCAGTTCCGGTGAGGCAACTTGCTTGTATAGCTGGCCAGATCATTTCGATGAAAGTTGCAATCGGTTCATTGACAAGATTAATGACTAGGCGCATGTACACGGCTATAGAAGCTAGGCAGTGTTGGAATTCCATTATTCCACTTTCACCCGATGTAATAACAGAACTTCGGTTTTGGAGTAATTCAGTCCAGTCTCTCAATGGTATGTCAATTCATAGGCCTACTCACTATAATAAAGTCGTGTTCTCTGATGCATCAGTTGTAGGGTATGGAGGAAACATATCAGGCGAAGTGAGCAAAGTTTCAACAGGTAACTGGTCGGAGGAAGAACAACTCAAAGGTAGTACATGGAGAGAACTGAAAGCATTGGAAAGCATTATCTCCAGTCTTTTTACCACTGCTCGGCAAATGTAATCTAGCTTGGTACACTGATAACAAGAATATTGTGTCTATCGTGCAGAACGGCAGTGCCAAGGTAGAGTTACAGTCATTGGCTGTTAAGGTTTTTCAGCTTTGTAAAGAGGCGAACATTGATTTGAGTGTTCAGTGGATACTAAGAGATCAGAACACACGGGCAGATGACCTAAGCAAGATGGTAGACGTGGATGACTGGTTTTTATCTCGAGAATGGTTTCAGATTCTGAATCAATTCTGGGGGCCCCACACGATTGATCGTTTCGCTACCCCTTACAACAAGCATACCGATCGATTCAATTCATTACATTGGACCATGGGTACAGAGGCCGTTGATGCATTCCAGCAGAACTGGGCGGGGGACAATAATTGGTTATTGCCGCCTCCTAGGTTAGCCGCTAAATGTGTGCGAAAGATTGTGTCTGATCGTGCTATGGCCACAATAGTACTCCCTTTATGGAGATCGGGTGATTTCTGGCCTCTTGTCTGCAAGGATGGGGTGCATTTCAACAATTTTGTCGTTGACTGGTATGAGCTTCCCCCCACAAAACACAATTTTGTTAAGGGTTACGGAAAGAACAGTATGTTTGGGGGAAAAGAATTGTCCGTCAGAGTATTAGCCCTAAGATGTGTTCCTGGCCAACCGAGAATGGGCACCAAAAGGGGGTTTTGTTCCTCAGTCAGAGGATTTTGTTCCGTTTGCAAATGATTTCCTAGTCTGGGAAGTACTGTTCTCGTGGTAGTTTGATGATTATTGAGCAGCAAGCTTTGAAATGCTCTAGAGGCAATGGCCCATAGAAGCAGATTACTGAATAATGCACACAACCCAATAACTAATTTTGTTATGATAATATGAAACTGCTACTATGGACATATGAACAATGCCTCTAGAGCTAGTGTACGACGAAATATGTATAGTTGGAACTTTGAGATACATTTGGTGATCAGTCAGTTTTATTTGCTAGTTTTAGTCCCTTGTTTTTCATCTTTTATTATTCACAGAAATAACCACTAAAGCAGAAATATGACCAGAATTGAAGAGTCTACAGGATCCATTTCAGCAGCACCTTGTTGGAAGAATGGAAGAGATAATTCTGCATTCTAAGGCTCCAGGGACTGTTAAACAGTATCACAGTGGCTTCCAGAAGTGGCTTACTTTCGCTGACAAAAATCCTGAACTCACTAGATTTCCTGTGTCTGCAGTTGGAGCTAGTTTGTTTTTATTAAGTTTGATTAACACTAACGTTTCTGTTGCTGTTTTTAACACTGCGGTATATGGCCTCAATTGGGCACATTCGTTAGCTGGGGTCAGCAGTCCCACATCGTCTTCGTTTGTTCACACACTAATGGACTCGGGGCGACGTCTTCTTAGTGCCCCTAAGCATCAGAAGGCGCCATTGTCACTAGAATATTTGACAGACTTGTGTGAGCGTTACAGGTGTTCTACTTCTCTTCGTGACGTTAGAGACATTTTGTTGTGCGTTTTAGCATTTTTTGCTTCCTTAAGGTTTGATGAAGTTGTTCATTTGAAGTTTGGTGATGTAAAAGTCAGTCCAACTGCACATAGCGCGAAGTAAGACTGATCAGTTGCGTCAAGGGAACACTGTTGTTTGCGCGGTTACCAATACCCTGGCTTGTCCAAAAAGATGGTTTGATAAATATGTTGATTTATTAGGGCAGACAGACAATAATAAATAAATGTTTAGACCCTTTCAGGTGTGTCGTGGGCAAGCCAAATTAGTTTCCACAAATAAGCTAATATGTTACAGCACAGCTAAGGAAGCAGTTTTGGGTAAAATAAAATTTGTCGATTCTGATATTTCCAAATATGGTCTCCAAACGCTAAGATCTGGGGGCGCTTCGGCAGCTGCAAATGCAGGGGTCTCCCATGAGGCGATCAAAGCACACGGAAGATGGAAGTCCGACACGGCCAAGGATTTATATATAAAAAATTCCCTGCACAGGAGGCTGTCAGTGTCTAAGAATTTAGGTGTTTAGCTCCTTCCACTTCCCCATCTTTCGGCAGTCTATATATCTTGTTCGGTCCATTTAATAAACGGCATCAGCACCCTATTGTGATTGTAGAGCTTTGTTCTTAAGGGAGTAAGTGTGTTTGAAACATGTGTTTTATAGCGGCACAGAGTGTAGCGTGAAAACAATGTTTCAAGGGTCACGTGATCCTATTGGCATATGGTCTGATGTGTTGTAAGGAGTTGATTGGTTAATCACGCTACCGCATGGTTTTTGACGGAGGGTGATTGGTCGGTTTGATATTTGCTGAAGGGTGGTTGATATTGCGTTGTCAGTTACCTGAACGTCTCGGACCTAGTTACAGTTCGTTCTTATTTCTTGTAAAAAAAAAAGTCAGTTTAGTATGTGAAAACTGGTTTGGCACCCAATACTTTGCATTTATGTTACACATGCATATCTGAGTATATTCAAATGAAACCTATAATTCTGATGGTATAGCTGTAACCCTCGCAGTGAAGCTTGTCCAGCAGCACCCATTTTGGTAAGGGTCGGTCGAGGAGCGCGTTTCAGAGTTTTGGCCTTGCCTTGGAGGTTTTATTTCTGTTTTTCGTGTCGGGCTGCAAGCTGCATACCATTTGTACGATTCGGTATATATACACAATGTATTGTACTCTGTTCACTATCATGACTACATGACTATCTGTAAGATCTGTACCATTCGTGCGGAACGCTGGCATTTCTCTTGTATCACATATATCTTGTTCGGTCAATTTAATAAATGGCATCAGCACCCTATTGTGATTGTAGAGCTTTGTTCTTAAGGGAGTAAGTGTGTTTGAAAGTCATATTTAAACTCATGTTATTCCTTAGATTATCTCATTCATTTGAAAATAATTTACATAATAAACATGGTCAAATATATTATTGTTTTAGATATGCTCATTTTTTCAAGTAGTACTTCAAATATAAGAGTGTTATTAAGGGGGCTTCACCATCAACTTTTTTACGTGAATTGCATCCATTACACGGCATTACAGGGGATTTCATAATAGTTTACCACTTGTGGCTGATGTGATGTTTACAAACACACCATGTTGATCTGGCAATGGTGTGAAGTTGAACAGTTTCGTTGTGTCTGAAGTTGCAAACTTGCGAGTTAATTTGGACTGTCCTGCTGATCACTGAGGCAGACTCCGAAAATGTGTGTAAATGTAATACCAAAATTGTAAGCAAATGTTGCCAATATCAAACTGGAATTAAAACCACCCTTTGGGATATGCACATGCACATGAACTGAAACAGTATCATGTGAATTAAGGCACGGACACAGAGGTTTATTAAACATAAACGGTTGAATAATTTGAGAAAAACACTACATTTGCCCATGTTATACTTTTCATTCTTGTGTGTGACTTATATCAGACGAGTTGTTTGAGCTGATCTGTCATCACAGTTCCCGACCTAGCGTATCTAATTCCGCTTAAGGCGGTGCTAGGGGCAGTGTGGATGCTTCATAGTCTCCACATGACTATCTGTAATGTAAAAGCTCGGCTGAGATACTAAGGCTACCCCCGAGAATCCACCGTATTATCGGGTGTGAATGTTAGCTGCCGAGGGACTCTTTCCTGTAGTCAGATGGTTGTCTTTAGTTGCCAGACGTCGTAATTTTTTCCCCATCTCTTGCATATCGCTCAAATTGAGGATCAATGATAGCTGCATGGTAACTTTATGTAAGCCTAACTGACATGGTATGATTGAAGCCGTCCAAAATTTAGCATTTACCGTAATCCTGCCTGCCTATACACTTTTACCGATAATAACACAAGTTTTAGTCGAAGATTGTTATCATCTTCATTATGCCCCCCTCTAATTCATATAGCGATCGCTCTGTCCGTCTGTCCGTCCGTCCGTCCAGACGTCCTTCTGTCCGTCCGAATTTCTTGTCCGCGCCATATCTCGGTTAATATTTGATGGACAGGATTGAAACTTGCATGGAATGTGACCAATGCCTCGTGGTTGTGCAGCGTAGAGTTTTTTTTCCGAGTTCCGGTATAATTTTCAAGAGTTATGACCCTTTTTCTGAAATCTCTGTGAATGGGACTTGTCCAGGCTGGATCTTGGTTAATATTGTATGGACAATTATGAAATTGGCAGGGTATGTGGTCAGTGCCCAGTAGGTGTGAAGCGTGAAGTTTCTTCGCGTTTCGCATATATTTTTAAGAGTTATGGCCCTTTGTTCATCAAGTCTTTTGTGAATTGGGACTTGTCCGGGCTGGATCTCGGTCAATATTGTATGGACAAGTATAGAATTTGCATGATATGTGGCCAATGCCCCATAGTTGTGCAGCGTGAAGTTTCTCTGCTTTCGGTTATATTTTCAAGAGTTATGGGCCTTCGTTTATCAAACCTAAGTGAATGGGATATATTTATTTGTCCTGGTTGGATCTCAGTCCATAATCGATTTTGACCGGAAAAATGGTCGTACACGGACCAATACAAAACAGAACAATGGCAGGGCAGTGTCAGATTAAAGCGGAAGGGGGGGGACATACAATTGAGCAATCTCTGATTGCTTCCTTGCTGTGTTTTTTAAAACAAAATTCTGTAAAATCGCATACAAAAGTAGACATATTTCAAATAGTTGAAAACAAAGAATTGTTGATCTACCCACCCAACTTTTTAGAAACATGTTTGCTAAATGTTGATCATAAAACGCTGTTAAATGTTCATTTGATTCACATCTTTTCTAAGCATTTTGACTTCTTCTTTTTTCAACACTGCCAGTTGTCGAGGACTCCCCAGACTCAACCGTTGGGATCATAGTAGGTGTGGTTCTGGCTGCCGTTGTTGTTATAATAGTCACCGTCATTATACTTGTCTTTATCATTCGACGTCGCCTTTCAAGGTAAATCATCTATACACTGTAACTCAAACAATATTTTAGAAGGTGAAATTAATTGTTTGCAGATGTCAATCATTATATGTTTTGTAAAAGCACAATTGTAAGTCTTTCATCAGGGCTTTTAAATAGATCACGGTTTCTGTTGACTTATTTCGTATCATGCCTTTGAAGTACCCTTCTTATAAATTGACTCACAGCTCACAGCCTGCGACTTTATAGTTTATCATATTAGGGTCATTTTGAGCCTATTTACATTACCCACCGAGTAAAGAATCATGGGTAAATTCCAGGTGGCGTCCACGTGGAGTACCAGGAAAGTGACGTTTTTGTCATTTTTCTTCAAAATTTGCTTTTTCCCGATGAAAAGTGGACAAGAACTATTTTATTTCACATCACATTCATATTACTAATTTATCATGCAGTTTTTGCGGAGAAATTGCATGAATGAAAAATTCGAAAAATCTGACCGAAAAATCGAACAAAAAATGTCGTTTTAGAAAATGACGTCACTGTGACATCTCCAAAGCGGCCGTCTTGAATTTTTGTTATCCTTTTCTGGTAGACTCAAGGGTATAGTGTGGTAAGTTTCAGCCCCCTAGCTCAAGGGGTAAGAGAAATAATTAGGGAGGAGGGGGCCGAAATGGCCTGGATAGGAGTTGAAAAGCACAGGCCAGATAGTGTTAACCAGGGGTCCATCCCTCATGTAAGAGCACACGAGAGAAGCCCGACCACCAGGGGGCCATCCCTCAAGTAAGAGCACACGAAAGAAGCCTTCTTCATATACCAGTGCAAGATTCACATTATGGGGTCTGCCCCCTCCTTTTCCCAGTGTAAGAGCACACGAGAGAAGCCTTCTGCATATACTATTGGAAGATTCATATCATGGGGTCTCTGCTCCCCCTCTTGCCAGTGACATTGAGAATTTTAATATTCTCTTGGATGACAGATTGCTGCGACAGTTTGAAACTGTTTTCCCCCCAACTCGAATGGATTGGGTCTGCCCCCTCCCAGTCCATCCCTCATGTAAGAACACACGAGAGAAGCCCGACCACCAGGGGTCCATCCCTCAAGTAAGAGTACACGAGAGAAGCCTTCTTCATATACCAGTGCAAGATTCACATCATGGAGTCTGCTCCCTCCTCTACCCGGTGTAAGAGCACATGAGAGAAGCCTTCTGCATATACCAGTGCAAGATTCATATCATGGGGTCTGCCCCTCCCCCTCTTGCCAGTGACAATGAGAATTTTAATATTCTGTTGGACGACAGATTGCTGCGACAGTTTGAAACTGTTTTCCCCCCGACTCGAATGGATTGGGTCTGCCCCTCCCAGTGACACTTTGATAAGTTACATTCTGTCAGATGAAAGATTGCTCTGAAACTATTTTTCCTGAGCGACAGTTTGCAGCGACCAGGAATATTCTGTCGGACGACAGGTTGCTGCGACAGTTTGAAACTACATTCTGTTGGACGACAGATTGCTGCGACAGTTTGAAAGTGCTTTTTTCTGAGCGAGTTTGCAGCGACACTTTGACCCGGTATATTCTGTCGGAGGACAGATTGCTACGACAGTTTGAAAATGTTTTTCCTGAGCGACAGCTTGCAGCGACACATTGAAAGGTATATTCTGTCAGACGACAGATTACTGCGACACTTTGAAACTGTTTTCCCGGGACGACAGTTTGCAGCGACACTTTGGCGAACAATATTCTGTATCAGAGCTATCAGGTTCAGGTTAATTTCAGCTATCAAAATCATATAAAGCAGTGTTAGGGAGAAATGTGTATGAAGTCGACCGACAAAGCGTTTTCGAGGAAAGTACATGAAGTCGATTGTCCAAGCAGTGTTAGGGAAGAATGTATGTGAAGTCGTGTGTCAAAGCGGAGTTAGGGAAGAATGTTCTTGAAGTCGATTGTCCAAGTGGTGTTAGGGAAGAATGTATGTGGAGTTGAGTGTCAAAGCGCAGTTAGTGAGGAATGTATTTGAAGTCGACTGCTCAAGAGGTGTTAGGGAAGAATGTATGTGAAATTGAATGTCAAAGCGGGGTTAGGGATGAATGTATGTAAGGTCGAGTGTTGAAGCGGTGTTAGGGAGGAATGTAGTTGAAGTCGACCGTCCAAGCAGTGTTAGAGAAGAATGTATGTGAAGTCGAGTGTCAAAGTGGAGTTAGGGAGGAATGTATGTGAGGTCGAGTGTGAGAGCAGGGTTAGTGAGGAAAGTATTCGAAATCAAGTGTCACAGCGGAGTGTCAAAGCGTTTTCAGGAAATGTACGTTAAGTCGACTGTCCAAGCGATTCTAGGAAAGAATGTATGTGAACTCGAGTGTCAAAGCGGAGTTAGGGAGGAATGTACGTGAAGTCGACTGTACAAAGGAATGTACAAAGCATTTTCAGGGAAAGTACATGAAGTCGAGTGTCCAAGCGGTGTTAGGGAAGAATGTATGTCAAGTGGAGTGTCAAAGCGGAGTTAGGGAGGAATGTTCTTGAAGTCGACTGTCCAAGCGGTGTTAGGGAAGAATGTATGTGAAGTCGAATGTCAAAGCGGGGTTGGAATGTATGTGAGGTCAAGTATCAAAGCAGTGTTAGGAAGGAATGTACTTGAAGTCGACTGTCAAAGCAGTGTTAGGGAAGAATGTACATGAAGTGGAGTGCCAAAGCGGAGTTAGAGAGGAAAGTTCTTTGTCGACTGTCCAAGCGGTATTATGGAAGAATGTATGCGAACTTCAGTGTCAAAGTGAAGTTGGGGAGGAATGTCGACTGTCCAATGGGTGTTAGGGAAGAATGTATGTGAAGTCGAATGTCAAAGCGGGGTTAGGGAGGAATGTATGTGAGGTCGAGTGTCGAAGCTGTGTTAGGGTGTAATGTACTTGAAGTCGACTGTCCAAGCGGTCTTATGAAAAAATGCATGTGAAGTTGAGTGTCAAAGTTCATTTAGGGAGAAATGTATTTGAAGTCGACTGTCCAAGATGTGTTGGAGAAGAATGTATGTGAAGTCGAATGTCAAAGCGGGGTTAGAGAGGAATGTATGTGAGGTCGATTGTCAAAGCGGTGTTAGGGTGGAATGTACTTGAAGTCGACTGTCCAAGTGGTGCTAGGGAAGAATGCACGTAAAGTTGAGTGTCAAAGTTCAGCTAGGGAGAAATGTATTTGAAGTCGACTGTCCAAGCGGTGTTAGTGAGGAATGTCCGTGAAGTCGAGTGTCCAAGCGGTGTTAGGGAAGAATGTATGGGAAGTCAAGTGTCACAGCGGAGTTAGGGAGGAATGTACGTGAAGTCGACTGTCCAAGCGGTGTTATCGCAGAATGTATGTGAAGTCGAGTGTCAAAGCGGAGTTAGGGAAAAATGTACATGAACTGTCAAAGCAGTATTAGGGAGGAATGTATGTCAAGTCGAGTGTCAAAGTGTTGTTAGGGAGGAATGTACATGAAGTCGAATGTCCAAGTGAAATTAGGTCTTAGGGTTAGGTAAGTTTCAGAACTATCAGGTTCAGGTTCATTTCAGCTATCAAAATCAAATAATTTCTCCACCAAATTGTACTTGTAATCTAGTTACAGATGGGTGTTAGGGAGGAATGCATCCGAAGTTGAGTGTCAAAGTGGGATAGGAATTAGGGTTAGGTAAGTTTCAGAACTACAAGGTTCAATTCAGCTATCAAAATCATATAACGCAGCGCTAAGGAGAATTGCATGTGAAGTCGACAGACAAAGCATTTTCAGGGAAAGTACATGAAGTCGAGTGTCCAAGCGGTGTTAGGGGAGAATGCATGTCAAGTGGAGTGTCAAGGCGGAGTTAGGGAGGAATGTTCTTGGAGTCGACTGTCCAAGCGGTGTTAGGGAAGAATGTATGTGAAGTCGAATGTCAAAGCGGGGTTGGGGAGGAATGTATGTGAGGTCAAGTATCAAAGCAGTGTTAGGAAGGAATGTACTTGAAGTCGACTGTCAAAGCATTTTCAGGGAAAGTACATGAAGTCGAGTGTCCAAGCGGTGTTAGGGAAGAATGTATGTCAAGTGGAGTGTCAAGGCGGAGTTAGGGAGGAATGTTCTTGAAGTCGACTGTCCAAGCGGTGTTAGGGAAGAATGTATGTGAAGTCGAATGTCAAAGCGGGGTTGGGGAGGAATGTATGTGAGCTCAAGTATCAAAGCAGTGTTAGGAAGGAATGTACTTGAAGTCGACTGTCAAAGCAGTGTTAGGGAAGAATGTACAAGAAGTCGAGTGTATGCGAACTTCAGTGTGAAAGTGAAGTTGAGGAGGAATGTCGACTGTCCAATGGGCGTTAGGGAAGAATGTAGGTGAAGTCGAATGTCAAAGCGGTGTAAGTGAGGAATGTACGTGAAGTCGAGTGTCCAAGCGGTGTTAGGGAAGAATGTATGTGAAGTCAAGTGTCACAGCGGAGTTAGGGAGGAATGTGCTTGAAGTCGACTGTCCAAGCGGTGCTAGGCAAGAATGTATGTGAAGTCTAGTGTCAAATGGAGTTAGGGACAAAACTTTGAAATGTAGCCATGTTTAGTGTGCATCATCGCTTGTTTGAAGCAAAACATCTGCTCCCGAAACCATATGGCGTAGAGTCGTCATGGCACGACTCTAGTGTTAACCTCCATCTGGCTCTCTAGATTTGTATCTAATACCGCTTATGCCGGTGCTAGGGGCCGTGTGGTCATATCATCCATGTTGCCACATGAACAGGTACAATAAAAGCGTACCTGAGATACAACACATATCACGAATCGTTAGATTCTTGGTGTGTGCTTTAGAATAGGTTAACCAGAAAACTATTCTGTGAAGTCATGTGACGCAGTCAGTATGTCGGCACCTCTTCCCACTTCCCTTATATGTGTTGTAATTTTTACCTGTATATGGCGAGATTCTGCTGGTGGACGTTTCGTCCCCGAGGCCCGCCCCCTGTACAGACCTTCTGGTCTTTGATATATGTTGGCATTTGTGGGAAGTTGATGCTGGGTCGACATCGGGCCTTACAGACTAGTCTTTTGTGTTAAATGCCGTCATTTACATCTGACGACGATACAGCTCACCAATCTCCAATGTACGAGTTGTCACAGCGAAACAGCTCACCAATTACCAGTATACGAGTTGTCAGAGCATTTCCATCATAGCTCTCTAGATTTGTATCTAATACCGCTTATGCTGGTGCTAGGGGCCGTGTGGTCATATCATCCAAGTTGCCACATGAACAGGTACAATAAAAGCGTACCTGAGATACAACACATATCACGAATCGTTAGATTCTTGGTATGTGCTTTAGAATAGGTTAACCAGAAGACTATTCTGTGAAGTCATGTGACGCAGTCAGTATGTCGGCACCTCTTCCCACTTCCCTTATATGTGTTGTAATCATTATATGTAATCATGCGTTCACTCCTCTTTAGCCATGGCTGTATGTGTCGTCAAGAACACAAAAGAGTTTCACTTCCGGGAACAGGCGGATCGAGGCATGGTTAGAAGTGATTACTGTGTGTAAATGTTCTCAAGTTTATTCTGACAATTAAACTCTGTTATCAATACTAGTTCTCTGCCTGCCTCAGACAACCTGGAATTGTCTAGGGCATGTCTTTTTTCCCCACCTTCACCTATCTGAGAGCAATGTCAAGTTTCCTCTGTATCATAATACTAACAATCAACATCATGGTAGGAACAAGATAAATGTAGTAAAGACAAGCAATTTATAATAAGTCTAATGCTCAATACATGTTTATAAATATTTTGACCTTGTCAAAGTGTCGCTGCAAACAGTCGCTCAGGAAAAACACTTTCAAACTGTCGCAGCAATCTGTCGTCCGACAGAACAGTGTCACTGCAAACTGTCACTCAGGTAAAACACTTTCAAACTGTCGCAGAAATCTGTCGTCCGACAGAATATACCTTTTGAAAGTGTCGCTGCAAACTGTCGCCCAGGAAAAACACTTTCAAACTGTCGCAGCAATCTGTCGTCTGACAAAATATACCTTGTCAAAGTGTCGCTGCAAACTCTCGTCCAGGAAAAACACTTTCAAACTGTCGCAGCAATCTGTCGTCCGACAGAATATACCTGGTCAAAGTGTCGCTACAAACTGTCGCTCAGGAAAACCACTTTGAAACTGTCACTGGAATCTGTCTTCTGACAAAATATACCTTTTCAAAGTGTCGCTGCAAACTGTCGCTCAGGAAAAGCACTTTCAAACTGTCGCAGCAGTCTGTCGTCTGACAAAATATAGCTTGTCGAAGTGTCGCTGCAAACTGTCGCTCAGGAAAAACACTTTCAAACTGTCACAGCAATCTGTCGTTTGACAGAATATACCTTGTCAATTTACATTTCTCCATTCCCCCATCAACAGTGTTAATTCGTGGCAATTGTTTCAAGAAATCTGTCTGATTGGTGGTGGTGGGGGGGGGGGGGGGGGAACATAGTTTTAAACTGTTGCAGCAATCTGTCGTCCGACAGAATATACCCTGCCAAAGTGTCGCTGCAAACTGTTGCTCGGAGAAAAAACTTTCAAACTGTCGCAGCAATCTGTCTTCCGACAGAATATAACATGTCAAAGTGTCGCTGCAAACTGTCGCACAGAAAAAACACTTTCAAACTGTCGTAGCAATCTGTCGTTTGACAGAATATACCTTGTAAAACTGTCGCTGCAAACTGTCGCCCAGGAAAAAAAACAGCTCTCAAAGTGTCGCTGGAAATTGTCGGCACATAAGAGAAAAACTTTCCCCCACTGCCAGTCTTCTAGTGCTTTTCATTTGCACAACAATCAATGACAGACACACATCTCACCAGTGGTTCGACCATATTGACCAAGCCTACCCTCTCTCGTGTGCTCTTACATGAGGGAACGACCTAACCAGGTATTGGGCTTACATGTGAGTCGTGAACATTTAACGTAATGAACCGTGTTTGTGAAGGTTAAAGTATACATTACGTTATATAATACATCCGACACAACAAGTTATCAGATACAATATATGTGCCGATATCTTATGTTATTTAAACATTATTTCCCTCATCTACTATGCCTACTACAATGACGGTCCCGTTCTCTCCTAATCAAGGGCTACTGACTTTAATGCACAGTCAGACACCAAAGCAAATTTTGTCATAAGTTTAGGTGACGTAACCCTTTTTGACTTGTCTGATTTGGGGTGTACCGCAGCCTGCGTGGGGGGGAGTGGTGCACATTTCATCTCCACTAAATATTCTCTTTATCTCTGAGACTAGGAAGCTCAAACTCGCCACACTACACTATACCCTTCGGTTAAGATCTACAAAGAAAAGTAAAGAGAAAAAAACAAAAAAAAAATAATCCAAGACGGCCACACCAATAACGTCGCAATGACTCTATTTTGCGATTTCTTTTATTTATGCAAGTTTCTTCGCAAAGCTGCATGAAAGATAATAAATAATCATCTGATGTAAAATAAAAGAGTTTTTGTTCAGTTTAAGGCGCAAGCAAGTATAAAAACGAAAACAAAAATTACTCAAATATAATAAGCTACAAAGTCGCAAATTTTCAGCTCTCTGTTATTCTCCGTTTCAGGGCACGAGAGAAAAGTTCACTAGACATCCCCATAACCAGGCTGGATAGGGTTAAAAACAAATGCTAAATTATATTATTAAATTATCGGGTTATCTAATGTAGGTTGATGGCTTCGTTTTTTAGCCGTCTTAATAATCTTCTTCCAGATTTCTTGAAACGATTGATTTTATTCGCAGGATGAGGGCGTCTCATGGCCGGGACGGCTCAAGAGAACTACCAAAGGAGGAATACGAGACCGTCCAGTTTGAGGTATGAGGACTATTTTATCTATATCTATCAAGGACTATTAATTTGAAAAATATCCGTAGGCCTCAATTTCAGGCGGTCACTTATTATTAACGTCCTCGTTGTGTAACGTTACATGCCTTCTAATGCTTTGGTTTTCCACAATCATCAAACCTCAAATTCAATTTGCGCATACAGCACCATAGTAACAAATGGAATACCAATAACTCAATCGTGTTTATCCACTGATTATGCAAGTACAAAGACAGTTTGCGGTCACAAATGTTTGATCAGTTGAGAAGGAGAAGGGAATTTCTTTGATTCAAAAATACATTGGACTCCTGACGAAGGTGTGTCCTGAGTCAACATTCCGCCAATCGATGCGACTATTAGAAACCTTCTCAGCGGACTGCAATAAGTATTATTCTATCTGTATAATAGATTAGAGTGTGTTTGTGCAATCTAGAACGGTTTATGACTGACCATCCGATTTGACAATCAGCCTGTTTCAGACTTTCGACAAGATCGCACGAGTGTTCTGTAGCTTCGATGTAAGATACCATCTTATATTTCTATGATTGATAAAATCATAGATTCGAAATATAAAGGGAGTGTCTAATGAGAGCACATAAAATATAAGTGATAAGATTTGCGGACCCAGGTGGCGTCAATCAAGGAGTCAGTGATACACGATTCTTAATCTAGGCCAAAAGCGAAACAGAATGTTCATCCGGGCAAGCAATGTTAACAATACTGCATTGAGTTCTCATCTTTTTGTTAACGGGGTGACAAGTCAATTTCCTTAATTATTTGTTGAACTGATTGACTGGAAAACGCTGGTAAGATGATTGCTTTTGGTGTATCTCATGATACATAAACGCTTTGGTTCTTTGTGAAAGATTTGCTGTTCCTATTTCATAATACTGCTTGTAAACACGTACATCATACTTATCTTATACTTGGTTATTTGCATGTTGTATTTCTTGAATTGTTCTCATTCGTAGAATCTAGGGAAGGACTATGAAATGCTCCAAGCGAGAAAAATGGAAATCGAAAAGGATCGAATAACCATTTTGTCCGAAAGACTTGGAAAAGGGAAGTACAGCGATGTTTGGAAAGGTGTCCTGGCCAATAGCGATGACCTACATCCATATATAGCTATCAAACGGATAAAGGGTATGGAGATAATATGTGCCTGTGATTGATTCTGTTGTATTCCATATAGTCGATGTCGAACGGAGAAAAATCATATCGAGTATTGAACTGAAGGTCAGATCGGCCTGGTGTGAATAATTGGTCGTACATACCACAGTCGACCGGACATGTCGTCATACTATCCCACGAAAATCACATTTATCACACGCATTGTGCTTCGACTGAATGGTTACCTCTCAATCTAACATGCTGTGTGAGATTTATTCTCTGAAAAGTTTAGTTTTTTTTGTGAAACAAAATGATAGTATGTCTATCCTTGGTAAAGCACGTTTTTATTAAAAGTCTTCAAATTTGACACAGGGAAATCGTTGGGAAGATTTCATAGTGGTCCTTCAAAACATGTGATCATATTAATATAAATGAATGTATATACAAGGAGAGCGAAAGATAAAACCGGCGCATAAACCCAGATGAAAAATACCATAATGCATCTCCGTATCATAGTCATATGATCCATTTTACAGAGGTGTCAGTACTTATATCGAATAGCAAAAGAAGCACAAGATAGTTTCTCGAAAAAGAGAAGCACAACCAACAAGTTTAAACCATGCCAGTTAGATGTCAATTTCTTAATCGTTTCCAAGAGTTTGGTCTATTATAAAGGAAAAGATCAGCCACTTCGGTCTATGGATGAACATAAGTTTTATTGCGTTATTTTGTTTTTGTCTGGATCGCCACCGCATGTGGACTGATACATGGTGCGTGAAGCAAGTTTTGACAATGTGCGCCGCAACGCTTACATATCCACCAGTTGTGCTCTGCTGTCTGAAAATGTTCAACGATTTATCAGAACTTCTCGATCAATTATGATAATTCTCGATCGCGTTTAATATGTTTTAATAAAATTTCCCCTTATATATATTATTAGCGAGAGATCCAATGTCCTTGTACCGGGCAGAGATAGATGTGAGAGCGAAGATCGGCGATCATCGGAACATCACGTCATTCCTCGGATACTGTCATTATCAAGGTATGCTCTTGTTTATGAGAAAACGGTACTGTGCCGATGATCGTCAGTTGTCCTCTTTGTCGTTTGGCGTCTGCTTTAAAAACAAGTTTCCAGTTAATTAAATGTTATTTTTCTAATCACAGATGGACTCCTCTTCCTGGCAATGAGTTTGGAGCCATACGGAGATTTACAGTCGTATCTAAGGGAGCACAGACCAACCAGCGCCAACAGTGGGATGTTCTCCGAGACCAACCTTCTTGGTTTTGCTAATGGCATTTCCAAGGGAATGGACCATTTAAGCAAACATGATGTAAATATAACTATGATATCATAAGAACTGCAATTGTGCAATGTATCACGTTAATTCCGCACGCGCGATGAGCGGTAATTCGTTATAATGTGCCTCGATCCTGGATAAAGACTTCAGATCCGACTTCCAATATTTAGTCGTCGCTCAACAATCGAAGGATCTTTTTTCCGACGGTTCAGTTATCCTCGATTCAAAATATGCATCAAATGGAAAAAGGAAAGATGGTTTCCTTGAAGGAAGAAGCGGACAACAGTTTTCAATACCGACAAAGATAGATCATAATGATCTTTATATAATATTGTGTTCATTGCCCAATATTATTTGGATCATCGGTGATTTCCTTCAAAACCCCTGAAGATAGATCTGTTTCCACCACAATATAGGGTTCGATTGCAAGAATATCGTCTATATAGCTTTTACTATGAATCGTATATTCGTGTAACAATTTCACAGACGCCTTCGTGATTATTTAGGGAACTTGTGGTGACCGCATTTGTAAACAAGAGCTAAAATCCGCAAACGAGCAATGAGCATTTCGGCATTCCAGTGACCTACTTTTCCACGGAACCGATATTTGTATACATGGGTGCCACGAAATTATACAGTTTAAGGAGGTTAAAAAAACGGTAATTGTAAATTACAGTGCAACCTAATTTACATTTGAATGCCTGTTAACGAACGGTAATTATAAAATTCGGTGCAAAATTTTACAGATAAAGTATGTTAAAAGCGGTAATTATAAAATACGATGCAACGTAGTTTTACAGTTGAATGTACTTGCATCTTTTCGGCCAGTACATTTAACTCTGAATGTACTGTGTGAATTACAATGGTGAACGTTGCTCAGTCTAATTGCCGAATAACGAATACATGTGCATTTTCTCTCCAGATTCTACACAGAGATCTACGAACTCATAATATTCTGCTTGGAGAAGGGATGGTCGCTAAAATCTCCGGTTTCCACATTGCCTCGATAAATGGTGTCGAGCATAAAGGTCGCATTAAGGTACGTCTGCCACTGATGGCTTTGTATCTTTAAGCAATGCCATAGCTGGCTGACATCGAGCCTGGTGGATATATCCTAAATCTGCAAGGGCGTCAATTTTCACAGGCACAAAGCAGACCTGGTCATTTATCACCTCAATTTAGTATGATAAATATGCCAGTATTCAGCAATAATATATTGCATGAATATTTCACCAAATGTTGCTTATATATTCTGATGAAATATCTATAGAAATTATAATCCGGCTTCGTCAATCTTCCGTTCCAGAAGGAGACCCCGGCCAGGTGGGCGTCCCCAGAAATACTGCAGAAAAAGGAGTATACAATCAAGAGTGATGTGTGCGTATATAAACTATTGGAATAGGCTTGTCACATCGAATATGAGAATTGGATTGAGAATTGTCAATCAATCCAGTCAGTCAAGCACTAATCGTAACATAGAGGTTGTCATTGCTCAGTTTCGTTAATCTGAAGCAATAGTCGAATTAATGAGAGATTATGGTACATTGTATCGGTCTGGATCAAGAATTTCAGTTAAAATATATAGTGGATATGG
Source organism: Hanleya hanleyi (assembly GCA_036873755.1). Lineage (NCBI taxonomy): Eukaryota > Metazoa > Mollusca > Polyplacophora > Lepidopleurida > Hanleyidae > Hanleya > Hanleya hanleyi. Next base: position 48,812 of record JAVTVY010029870.1, read on the forward strand.
AATATCAGGTCAGCGTGTCGATCACCGGCAATACACAATACCAGAGCATATTTGAAGATAGGAAAAACTTAGAAGCCAAATTACAGTGAAGGTAGCCTTGAATCCAGGCCAAATTTTGAGGTTTCTTTCCGATAACTGAATATTAAGATGTTCGTGGCAGGTTTGGAAATAAAAACAGGCCCGTAATTTATTTTCAGTTTATCTGATGTTCTGTAGGTTTTGAAAGCGGATTTTGTTGTTTTCATGTCGTGATTTCTCCGAATCACAGGTTGAGACTGATAAACCTCAATTTCGGTTTGGGCTCATAATGATAATGATTTCAGTCTGTATGGTATACTAGTATAATATTATAATGGATGTGTATCTACAGATGGGCCTTCGGTATCCTGATGTGGGAAATTATGACAGTTGGCGCTACTCCATATGCTGGGATGAAAGTACCCGAGATGAAAAAGTTCCTCCATGAGGGTTTTCGTTTGTCCTGTCCTAAATCATGTGAACACACAGTGTAAGTACATGTAGGCAAATACTTCATGAGCATCTCCGTATTTAATTATTCTCACTGATATTGACGTCACATTGTTCTGTCGGAGCTAAGAATTCAACTTGAAATGGAAATTGTTCTAAGTCTTGTTCTTATGAGTTTCTTGATATAACGTAGTCAGAAAACGGAACATCATAGAAATCAATTATTCAATGGCCATGGAAGGTTGCCACTGGGATTATATTATCAGCTTACAATTAAATGATATTGTTTTATTAAATGATTTGTTTCATTAAATTGGTACTCACGATATATGTGTCAACAACTTAGGTACATTGTGATGCTGGACTGCTGGAGAGAGACTCCGCTAGAGAGGCCACTGTTTGAGGTGCTAACCCACCGTCTGGAATCTATGAGATCGGACAAACAGGTGTGGTAATTAATCTCTAAATTATATAAAAAATCAGTTGTTAAATTGTGTAAAGCTCTGCGTAATAACATGGTGTGAAATAATCAATTGTTCTTATTTCCTAGATTTTGTTGAAAACATAATGATTTTGATTTCCAAAAGCAGATGTTTCCTTTTTTGACAACTGTTTGATCAATTATGGCATAATGGCTCGAACCCCTGTCGGTTCAGCGGTGTAAGGCTAGCGGTCACCAGCGAAGCGCCTTAGACCACTCGGCCACCGAGGGCACCATGTACGACTGGGAGACATAGTAATGAGCTCTGGCTCATTGTGCCCCCACTGATTCAACTTTCGTTTATTGGTGTGTGGATACCATGTCACCAGAAGTCGCTTGAGATTATTATCTTGAGAAATAATGAAGGTTTACTTTACTTCATGTGCAAATGGGATGCCTCCTCGGTCGTATTCGATCGACAGTATTTAGTTCATTTAAGTTATTCACGTCGTTCTAATGGAATGTCTTTCCTCTTCCAGCTATACGTCAACGTTGGGATATACGAAGACTTGAATATCGAAACGGAAGATATTTCTGATGATGCTTAATTATGATTCTGAATATCCACCACTTATGATGACCAATGTCACTTAGACAGAACACTTTGTTATAGTGATCATATGGGTGAATATGTATTTTGCTGACAATAAGACCTTGTGTCAGATTATGCCAGGCAACTTATCAAGAATAACATGTGCAAGTATATTCTTATATTTTCTATGCATTGGAATTTTTCGTCCATTGTTCTATGGAAGATTATTAAATTATCGATAACCTTTGCAGCATGGTACCACGAATATGCTTCATTGAAATACAGCAACATTCTCTAGACAGGTTTTTATAATATTTTGCTCATATTTCTATATTTATTCGCATACATATCATAATAGTATTGTTACTATCTTGTATTGATTCCAGCAATTATAAATCGAACACATATTTAAATATTTCTCATTATGTGATCATGTTTTTCCACTTGTTGTAAATTTGAACTTTTACACGATTGCTGCGCATCCGAACCTGATACTATTTCCTCATAAAAATCCGACTATATTGTTTTATTAATAAGCCATGGGAATTTAATGATGAGAAATATTCTGACTATATTGTTTAATCATGTATTTTATAATTAGATATTTTGTTTCGAATGCGTTGGCTTCCATGTCGGACAGTTGAATTCTGGCGATATCGCTGCACGGTATGTTGTAAGCCGAGCAACATTGGCAACCGGAAACAGTTCATTGTATAAACGGATACAGAACAAGGATAATATTGATTTAGACTCGTCGCCGTATAATTCATAAGACAACGATCGTCGTAATACATTTGGGTGTAACCATAATGGGCATGTTTGGATATTGGTCATCTTCAACATTACATTTTCCAACTCAGTGTGTATAATAAAACTGAAACTATTTATCTGAACAAAGAAAACTGAACTATAGGCCCATATATAGTGTATCGTCAGAGCTTTAAACTATTCGACTATAGGAGAGAGAATAAATCAAAGAACTGTGCACTGTGATCGCTCCTATCCTTCAGTTCCCATGGCAACGTATCCGTGAAATAGACTGCGATTATCTAACAGATGTAGTTTGTTCATATATATATAATTAGTTGTGTGACCAAACAAATGCCACATAATATTGTTTGTTTTCATAGTTATCAACTTATCCTAATAGGGGATCATTACACAACTACATGTACAAATATTGCTGCTTTTACAACCACTGTTAAATTTTTTATGGCACTGTACACTGTAATAATTGGTGACATGTTTAACATCTCAAAATGAAACATGATTTTGTCCCAGCAGATGATTATTAAAATCAGGGCTGGGGAGCTGGATTCGTCTCGATTTTGCAACAGTGATCACATTGTGGGATGAAATAGAAACATTGTTGACACTAAACACTATTCAAAATTCCCATACGTATAAAAAATAATGTCCATACTGTCTCCTTCTGGTTTATATATGCCATTAAGGCTGAATCCCGTCCAACGCTGTAATGACGTAAACAATCGTATTGACGCTGTTAAAAAAACTCTCCTGATGCGCTACACATTCACAATTCAAAATACTGGATGTAGCTTTGATCACACGGAGAACACAGTTGTTGTTTCGTTCAGTGCTGCTCGTATTAGTGCCCCATAAGTGTCACTTTTATTCTGGCAACATTGCTATGTATTTTGTTGGTGTGTCGTAATATGACCATATGATTTGAGCGAATACTCTTAAATTCAAAATGTCGGCCATGTAGGGTTCCAGTGAAGAGTCAAATTTGGGCTGGGAAAATCTTACAAACAATCGGCCAAAAATGCATATTTGGAATATGACGTAACTGTGAAATCTTCAAAGCGGCCATCTTGCAAATTTATTTTTTTTTTTTTTCACACTTTTTAGTTGAGCTTATGTTGTGAGAACTTTCAGACCTCTATCTCAATGAGCGAAGACATATTTGGAAGGAGACGGGTGGAGTGAAATGGCGCCTGGGCAGGCCTCAAATACCCTAGGCCTGGTTAAGTTAAATTGTTATGCAAATAATTCAATTAAAATCTTCAATCGATTAATCCAGACAGAAACACTTTGTTCGAATTTTGGCGTCGAATCACGTCAACACTGTTCAACTCCCACGGCAAATGCATTAGTGAGTCAGTATGCGCAAGCAGTTGCATTGTCGCATAATTCCGAAATATACTGCTTGTATGTTATTCAATATTCAGTCACGCGACGTCGACTTTATACCGCTGACGTGATGATCATAGCGACATCATTCCAGTTGATAAATAAATCTCTTCATCTGTAAATATCTGGTTAAACGCCATGCGAAATAAAGGCTAAGTGGAAATCGAGAAAATCTTCTGGTAATATGTAGACTTATGAAAGAGAATTGTAAGATATTTTTCCCTTAACGAAATGTATGCGTTTGATGAATGAGTGCCGCCAATATTACAATACACTGTCCACACTGGTGGTCCTGGGATTGCTTAGTTCTGTGCAGACACTGATCATTTCTGATCAAAAAGGCCCCTGAGAAATTCTGACAAGCTGCTGATCAAACTGTTCTGAGCAGTAACTACACAATGCTGTTAAGTAATAGGCCTATACCACTTAGTTACTTTACAACTTTACACTCACCGGAGTCGGGGACATTCCATGCAGACGACCGTACAGAAGTTTGATGATTATTATGTACCCGTGCATGACTGGGCCGCGGATCATTTCAATGTACAAGACCCGTGCTGGGCTTAAGTTATATCGATTTCAATGTACAAGCCTTCTGTTTTGGGCTTCAGTTTTTTCACGTGGGTGTTATCACGTTTTTGCTGTTCATTGGATAACAAGCGCTGGATGAGCGCAAAGACCTCCGTCGAGGCAACAGGGTCCGTAGGATAATACATCACTGAATAACATAGGGCTGGATGCCAAGCTAAGTTTTGCATTTGCTGGACGTTAACTTCACCAATGGTAATTAACCTGGGGTTGAGGGTTCCCCACTAGCATGTCCAGCTACATGTGTAGGGATGTGGAAGTCACATTCCCCGCAAATAATTTTTGTCTAATTTCACGTGCTTGAAACCCCCATCTCCCCATGAAAGGACGCCCCCACCCAAATCAACACGTTAGCGGCAGAAATGAGACCCTGTGTGCCTAGTTTTACCAACTTGCTTGTGATTTTGTGCTATAGGCCCTAAACATCAACACTTCATATTTTGTATGTGTACAGTACAGAATCCTCTACAAAACACACCTGATTTTACCGACACTCCGTTCTGATCTGTCTCAGCATCATGTGATGATTCAATGCGCTCGGAATAATTTTGTATACTGGTGTTACAGGTCACCTTCATCATAATGTATCAATTACCATGAACTTGTACATGTATCACATTCATATTGAATGGTGATGGCTGATGAGAATATTGCCCATATGGAACAAATGGCTGGATTCCATACTATCAAATAATTATGTTTATTCCTTGTCGACGTCAATATAATACAGACAATATTATGACTGAATCATGGTAACAAATATTCAAGGGTATATATGTCTACACTAAACTGAAGGAGACCCATGATGCATATTATATTATGTTGTAAAACTTCACTTGCTAATCTCGATTATGTTGCTTATTGTGAAAATAAATGAAGTTATGAAAATAAATTTAGTATGATTGCCCATTGCCCTCAAATTAGAAATATTTTCAGCAGCTAAAGTTAAGCCAATCATAACAATATATAACACCATGGTATCGTTGTAATACCACCCAGGTATTGATCTTTGGTTAAGAATGTAATGAGATACATATATACCTGTTCTTTGTGTTATTCTGTATGCAGTTCATTTTGTATGTATTTTATACATGTACTACATATACCAGAAGTAGAATTGAAATTTGAATAAAATAATCAAAATATGTTCGGTTTTTACCTCTACTCAGGAAATGAAGTCTTTGTTTCTAGAAGATAAATCATTTTAGACACTCAAGTCCTTACCTGGTATAATAAGATCGACACTGGTCCCGAGCAGAAAGTTTTATGACCTTTGATAATATTTGTGGAGCATGCTGCAGGACTTTCACTTCCATGAATCTAATATTATCCACTCAATCCCATTCTACATGATATTTTTGCCATAGCACAGATAAAATAGGTCCCTTTATTTATCTGTTGTAGATCCAGAAGCTATTGTGAGCTGCAGGTTTTGTAAAAGTTAGATCCAATCATTCTGAGTGAAGGAAAGAAGTCTGACATGGTTGTTTTAAGTTAGAACTTGGCATCCTTGGAACTGTCTGACCGATTCAGGAATCAGCTAATATCCAATGGGGGAGGATATGCGGCACAATACTATGCGGCCACAGCTAAACCAATCGATAGTCTGTATTGGTACTTCCAAGTTCATTCAGTACATCCATTGTGTAACAGTGCTGTTGCGTCTTATATCAGAAGAGCTGAATCCATGACCTGCATGTTGGAATCAATTGTATACATTTAATATCAAAACTCAGTTTACTGAAAATGTTTATGGCCTTCATTATATTTCATTCTTTCATCATACACAACAAGGTGTAATCCATTATACCAGTTCTCACAGCATACGTGTACTCAATAGTATTGGGACCTGAATGGTATCCTTACTCAAGGTAATTTGAGAACAGATTCAAGAATAATTTTTAATTCAGTGTATTGAAATGTTAATTGACATGTATGCTGCTGGGAGATGAACCTTTGAAATGGGAATTGCAGGTCTGCAAGTGGCTCACAGTGAAAATATAGGAGGAAATTTGCAAAAATATAGGAGAAATTTCAAATATAGGAATTTTCAGAATAAAATATAGGAAAATACAGGAAATAAAGGAGTGTAAGACAGGTCTGTACTACATTGTGTGTTCCAAACTTGGTAGTTTTCTGGTGTTTAATCAAATGACTTTCACGTCCTAGTGGTGGTCTTTCAGGCGACCTGTTCTCTTGTTTGATTCAGCATAGAGAGATTGAAATGTTTTGATATTTGCCGAGCGAAGCGAGGCGAAAAAAATATTCTGAAAAAAAGTTTCTGAAAAAAACAATTCTGAAATGTTTTTCCTCATGACAGAGCATTGATGAAAGTTTTCATGAGAAAAAGTCACAATATAGGAAATATAGGAGAAGGTTTTGAGTAAAATATAGGAAAATATAGGAATGACTGGAAAATATAGGAAATATAGGAGGCACTTGAAGGCCTGGAATTGGGACAGAGACACATGTGGTTTGACAAACAATAAACTATGATTTGATCCTTCATTACAATATGCTGGTAAATATTTTATAAATGCACAAGAAATTCATGCCAAAAGGCAAAATAAATACCCCCCAACCAAAGGAAATAGAACAACCAGGGCAACGATTTGGTGTAAGACTCACGAAATATAATTGACAAAGGATCTGCTGGAAGTTGTATTGTCAGTCTTTTGTCCAGGATATTACCTTTTCAGTGGGAGGTCTTACAGCCTTGCCGATATCAGTGGCGTGCATAACCAAACCTCCGGTGCATTTGATATGCAACAACAACAACAACTTGGAATATTTGGTTGGCTTCGGCATAAGTCATCAGCCGACAAATACTTTCCGATATATAGAAATGACGGGTGGTATACTAGGAATCATTGTGTTGCAATGACATAAAATAGCGACAAAAAATGGCAAAAAATTGCATCGTCCATCTGTACAAGCTGGGGAGCCACCATGTTCAATCTTCTGCTGGAAGCCTGACTTCCGTAACTCGTGAAGCATGATGGGAAGTGGAACCTGACTACAGAAGCAAGGCCCATTGAAATGCATTGCAATAAGGGTTCCCCATTATTTCGTTTTTGTCCGAACAGGAAGCGTCATGTGGGATTCTGATGTTAACCAATCTGGCCGGTCAATGAGTCGGCTGGGAAAGTAGCCAACCAGCGGTCTAGGATGGGGCCAAATGTAACCCATCAATGCCCAGAAAACAAACATGGGCGTTAAGGCGCTGATATGCATATAACCTGCCCGGAGCATGGTCAGTACTTCCGAATTCCCTCTTGTGGTGTTGTTGTTCTGGCGTTCAATAAAAAAAATTCATGAAAACCCAAGTGGAGATCGAATGTTTATTAAGGTGAACAAGTAACTTGAACAAGTATGTATATACAAGTATGTACAAGTATGTAAGGTGAACAAGTATATAAGAACGTGGAACTGGTGCAAACAAGAATTAAGGTGAACACGTATGTATATATAGAGAATATGCGAAGTCACAACTTGAGTGAAGTATACAGTTCACAATTAGACAAATTCATCGAACTGGCGTAATGTATATAGAGTAATTCGAGTTCACTTAGAGTTCAAATATCTATGTATGTACATTATTCATAGAGTTCACAAATTCACAAGTTCGGGTATAGTTCACTGACGTCATCGGTTAGAGGCAATATATGTAGTAGGAGTAGTAGTATTCACAAGTCTAGGTACGTCGTACTGACCCCATCCGGAAGGACTTTGCGTTTCTGGTAGAAAAATGTGATGGCATCCCGTTGCTGGATGTATGAGCGCATCTGGTTGTCGACGACCCGGAATCCTTTGTTGGTTCCACCGGCACTGGCCTGGCTTTGCAGCACGTCCAGGTACAGGGCTTTGTCGATGACAGGGTCGCACCGGTTGAGTCCTTCGCAGCTGAACTTGTTGTCTTGGTCTCTACCGTAACAATAGTACGTATTGGACGACAGGGCGATCATGGCATCGACAAAGCCCTCTACCTGGACGTGCTGCAAAGCCAGGCCAGTGCCAGTGGAACCAACAGAGGATTCCGGGTCGTCGACAACCAGATGCGCTCGTACATCCAGCAACGGGATGCCTTCACATTTTTCTACCAGAAACGCAAAGTCCTTCCGGATGGGGTCAGTACGACGTACCTGGACTTGTGAATACTACTACTCCTACTACATATATTGCCTCTAACCGATGACGTCAGTGAACTATACCCGAACTTGTGAATTTGTAAACTCTATGAATAATGTACATACATAGATATTTGGACTCTAAGTGAACTCGAATTACTCTATATACATTACCACAGTTCGATGAATTTGTCTAATTGTGAACTGTTATATACTTCATTCTTGTGAAGTTGTGAATAATTACTCTATATACATTACGCCAGTCCGATGAATTGGTCTAATTGTGAACTGTTATATACTTCATTCTTGTGAAGTTGTGAATAATTACTCTATATACATTACGCCAGTCCGATGAATTGGTCTAATTGTGAACTGTTATATACTTCATTCTTGTGAAGTTGTGAATAATTACTCTATATTCATTACCACAGTTCGATGAATTTGTCTAATTGTGAACTGTTATATACTTCATTCTTGTGGAGTTGTGAATAATTACTCTATATACATTACCAAAGTTCGATGAATTTGTCTAATTGTGAACTGTTATATACTTCATTCTTGTGAAGTTGTGAATAATTACTCAATATACATTACGCCAGTCCGATGAATTGGTCTAATTGTGAACTGTTATATACTTCATTCTTGTGAAGTTGTGAATAATTACTCTACATGTATATACATTACGCCAGTTTGGTGAATTGGTGTAATTGTGAACTGTTATATACTCATCTCAAGATGTGACTTTGTATATTATTTATATATACATACGTGTTCACCTTAATTCTTGTTTGCACCAGTTCCACGTTCTTATATACTTGTTCACCTTACATACTTGTACATACTTGTGTATACTTCTTGTTCAAGTTACTTGTTCACCTTAATAAACATTCGAACTCCACTTGGGTTTTCAGGACTTTTTTATTGAACGTCAGAACAACAACACCACAAGAGGGAATTCGGAAGTACTGACCGGGCAGGTTATCAGGGCCTTAACGCCTATGTTTGTTTTCTGTGCATTGATGGGTTACATTTGGCCCCATCCTAGACCACTGGTTGGCTACTTTCCCAGCCGACTCATTGACTGGCCAGATTGGTTAACATTAGAATCCCACATGTCTGTTCAAGCATTGGGCGTTGATGACCACTTGTTTATGCTCACACAGAAAACACACAAGACAGGGTATTGAGATCTCATTTTTTTATTCAGTGAACAGCAACAACGTGAGAACAACCACGTGAAAAAGCTGAAGCCCAGAACGGGGCTTGTACATTGAAATGATCCGCGGGCCAGTCATACACGAGTATATAGCGGTATTCGGCTTGAGAATAATCATCAAACTTCTGTACGATTGTCTGCATGGAATGTAGAGCGAGATAAAACGCACAGGCGAGTGAGATAACACGCACAGTACTGTCCGCATACACTATACACAGTCAGAAAAATGGTGTTAATTAACACTAAAAATTGGTGTTGATACCAAAAAACAGTGTTGAGTTAGGGCCTACACCATATTGCCCCAACACCATTTATTGGTGTTAGTTAACACCGTTATTTGGTGTTAGTTAACACCGTTATTCGGTGTCGAGTCAGCATCCGCACTCGTCGGTCAACACTAAAAAATGGTGTTGAGCCGATTTCAACACCATTTATTGGTGTTACTTAACACTGTTAATTGGTGTTGAGCCAGCATCAGCACTTGTCAGTCAACACTAAAAAATGGTGTTGAGCCAGCTTCAACACCATTTATTGGTGTTAGTTAACACTGTTAATTGGTGTTGAGCTGGTGTTAGTTAACACTGTTAATTGGTGTTGAGCCAGCATCAGCACTTGTCAGTCAACACTAAAAAAGGGTGTTGAGCCAGCTTCAACACCATTTATTGGTGTTAGTTAACACTGTTAATTGGTGTTGAACCAGCATCTGCACTTGTCAGTCAACACTGCAGAACGGCGTTGAGCCAGCTTCAACATCATTTATCGGTGTTGGTTAACGCTGTTATTTGGTGTTGTCCGCATCAAAACTGATCGATCAGCAAATGAAAAGGGTGTATCAATTGAGGTGAATGAAAAACCAAAACAAGATTGATAGATAAAGAACATATATTATAAAACACAATCTGTAATATTTCATTGTATGACATTATGACTCATGTATAACTAGCGGCCACGGCCACACTTGTTCCCATCGGCTTAGTGTAAACTTGCCATCCCTTTCACATGACCAGTATAAATCTCCAGTATAGACAGATGAAGGGCATTCAATGCAGTGTGAAAGTTTAGCTACTGTGCAAAGTTTCACTGTTGAACAAGCTTACTTTCTCTTGCACAGAAAAGAACAAACCGAACACTAGTACCCTAGTTCAACCGCAGAACCATGGTTTTACCATGGTACATGTACCATAGTTTTTCCATAGAACCATGGTTTTACCATGCTACATGTAGTATGGCTCTACCATGGTGTTGGTTGGTTGGTTTGATTGGGCACTCCATCGTATTACAATGGGCACAGGTCATACAGAGTATGCCGTGCAACCCGTTCCCCCACACCGCCCTACACATGCTCCCTCCTACCAATGACGCATAGCCATCGGTAATTCCCCATTATATCTTCTTTACATCTATATCCATATCATCTAATGTTGATCAGGTCCCATACAGAGTATGTCGTGCAACGCGTTCCCCCACACCGCCCTACACATGCTCCCTCATACCAATGACGCATAGCCATCGGTAATTCCCCATTATATCTTCTTTGCATATATATCCATATCATCTAACCTTGATCAGTCTTCCCTCTATTTCTCTTCATCATCTGGTACCGTGCTATTGCCACAGTGCATATACCATGGCTTTACAGGTTCAATGGCTTTACATGGTACATGTACTGTGATAAACTGCATACACCATGGTAAAACGATGATAAAAATGACCAAAAATATAGCGGTTCGTACCATGGTATTAAGTCTTGTATTGTACTGGAATAAATTCGCGTTCACATTAGATGAGTTGAAGAGACTGAATGCTCAAGAAACTAAAGCAGTTGAAGTGATTTATAAAGGTTTAATAAGACCTCATGCAAACATAGCATACAGCTCTCAATTTGGTTCCGTATACTAGTATGTTAACTAGGTGTAGATAGAGAAAGAAGAACGGTTTAACATCGTTTTCAACCTTGTTTCAGTCATATCATGACGGTGCCTACATGTACCAGAACGGCAGAGTGCTCACAGTTCCTATTACCCTGGACATTGATCAGCCCAGCCAGTATAGTGCCCGGTCACCCATCCAAGTATTGACCGAGCTTAACGTTGCTTAACTTTGGTGATCTGACGAGAACCGGTGTGTCCAATGCTATAAGCCGTATCATATCACATATCTACTGTTGAGTTTTTTTCTGTTTCCTGATGAAATTCTTCGCCGAGTTGTTCAGTTTCTCCCTCATGTAATAATGGATATCAGATGTCGTCTTGCTGGGATGGTACTGCTGGATTACCTCTGGAAAAGAAAAGGAATCAACATAAGAATTTGTAAACCTAATATGTATGAGGCAGGAAGTGGTGATGGTTGTATTTCAGTTTTGGTCGACAAGAAGGATAAAGTCAAACAAAAACAGGAATCCATGTAGGCCTTTCACAAAAAATAAATGATTAATTCTTTATTCCTTTTGAAATATTCCAAGTTCTTTCAAATACACTACATTTTGAGTAATTTGGCTTCACTTCTTTTCAAAGAAAATGTCCCAAAAGGCCCCCAAACAAATATTCTAAATGAAACCATGACATGAGTCTGATTAATGAGAGTAAACGCTATAGTTACTTCCCTTTGTATTGGAAGAGTTGAAAACTACAGATTTACATTTACATAACACTATCACGACCATGATACGACAAGGGAGGTGATCTACTCAATATACGATTTGAGTTACTTCCTCTTGTGCGGGAACCCTTGGCCTCGGCAAATATTGTTTTTCTCTAGTACATAAAACATATTTACCTCATTGGGATCATATAATTGTATAATATTGTATGATTGTGCTATTGATATATAAACAATAAATATATTTGATCTAAAAGATATGGCAAACTTGACACATATTCGCTAAAACTCTATACCGGTCAAGTTAAATGTTGGACTGTCTCCCCCCTCAGCTCCGCAGCCCCTGAAAATCAAACATACAGATAGTTATCCAGTTCCGCAATTGAAATTCTTCTGAGGTGTGTGGTGCCGAATACACATCCATTGAAGGAAAGTTATCTATAATTATGCGGAAGTTACTCATTAACTTTGTGGATACAACAGATTGTTGCAGTCATCAAAAACAAATATGTGCAGAGGCATTTTCAGCACGTTGTTGGTACTTTGATCAGTTTCTCAATGTTTTTGCGGTTTCGCAAACAGCGACCCTCAGCCAAATTTAATTGTAGACTTCGTTTGGTGGCACTGCTTACTACATATAGCTTAACTTGATTTGAGCTGATTTTTCACTTGCTATAGAATTACCTCATCTTCGGAACTGGAGGATTGTCTTGTGGATATCGTTCGTTTGCCTCTCTGTTCTCTTCCCAGACTACCAAGGCATTTCGTAATGTCGGATAGATCCTCTCCATCCAGAAGTCTGTCCAGTATGGACTTCAGCTCGGGACGCTTGTCTGAAATAGTGAAATATCACATAACTTAATCTTAACAACATGCTTAATTTGAAAAGGGGGGGCTGAATTCTATACCAGCCATGTTAAATGTCGAACCGGAGCTATCTAAGATAGGACTCATAACATTGCGGTCCCAAAAGATATATCCTCTCCATCCAGAAGTCTGTCCAGTATGGACTTCAGCTCGGGACGCTTGTCTGAAATAGTGAAATACATGTATCACAGATTCAGATTCAGATTCGTTTATTGGCGCAAACACAAATCACATTGGTTAAGGCCAGTAACAGTATAAGTGTATGATTTTACATGGCTCAACAGAGGCCCGAATTGTTTTCAATTATTTCAAAACTGGTACATGTCAATCTGCCTGTACAGAATATCAACTGACTCTCCTGTCGAAGCTTTGTATTACAAATTTAGCAAATTTAGCAAATACTCTGGTGATATTAAAACTATCACATTTTAAACGTTTGGTGAACAATATACGAGAATGATATTCTGAAATGGGGACGGTCAGATCCAATTCACGAAATAGCGACAATCTTAGATTCAGCATTATTTGAACACTGCATAACAAATTGATACTCATCCCCAATAGAGCCCACACAAAACTGGCACGTTCGACCGTGCCCACACAAAACTGGCACGTTCGACCGTTCCTGGGTATAATTGGGTTATGGGAGCGGCCAGTTTCGATTTCTAGCTTATGGTTGCTTATTCTTAGTTTGGTAAGCATCACTCGTTGAGATGTAGTTAACTTATAAGAGAGATACTTCTCAAAGCCATAGTCTTGTTTAAATGAAGCATAAGTATCCAGTTTATGATTTGATGGACTGGACATCGTACTTCGCCAATTCTGTGTAAACTCGTCTGTTATTCTACTGGCAAACAATCGTGGAAAATGGCTGGTACTAATAATCGACTGCTGAAGCCAAACATCATAAAAACCATGGGTGGACAATATTTTTTTGATTCTACTGCAATAAGTATTGGGATAGTTAACAGCAAGCTGAAGATTATGTAAATAAGCCTGTTTAACAAGTCTCGAGTTTGGTAAGACTTGGGTTTGGTTCGGGGGGCGGAATTCTATACCAGCCATGTTGAATGTTGAACCGGAGCTATCTAAGATAGGACTTATAACATTGCGGCCCCAAAAAGTGGAGGGCCCCCCCCCTCTACTCCCCGATTACGTTTTCCTGTTGCTCAGCATTAAAGCAAGGTGGCCATTCTACAAATATATGGTAAACAAAAATTAGATATCAAGTGATACATTTAACATAAATAACACTCGGAATGACATAATTTTTTTTATTACAGTACTTACCACTGAATCTCAAAACTTTGGCTGGAACAACTATCGTATTGCGCTGTGGCCATTTCAGCTCGCATATGGATTCGAAGTCCCAGGAATCATTGTTGAGCTCATCCCGCGATCTACTGATAATGCGAGAAGTGTCGGCTATTTCCAGAGCATTATCCTCGTTGAAAAATTCGTAGACAGCTAGCTTGCATGCCATGGTGGCATAGTTCAGTCAACTTATTCGTGGACGGTTATCGAGATACTTGATGTCGAAATTGTCCAACCAGTGTCTTTTATGGAGGTGGTTGGACTTTTCAGATTTTAAAAGTGATAATTACAAGGTGAAAAGAACGAAGCAAGCCTCGACTTCATTGTTGAATGACTTCATGGGGGCTTTGAGACGTCTCTGTCGTTGTTGTTCTTGTTGTTAATCTTGGGCTCTTCAACCTTGGACTCACTGTGCTGCTCAACGGGAGACTCGAGCAACGAGTGTCAACAATTTGCTGAGTTAGGAACCCTAAATTAATGCTAGAGTCTCACTCCGCGAACAATAATCCCCATTCTGTCGTTCGATAGAGAACTGCATAACTAGTCCCACTATGTACAGTTCGCAGATCTTCCGCCATGATTGTTGTAATGACAGCCTCGTTTTCGATCTCACACTTGACGGAATCGCATTCTGGTCTCGCGAGACTCCCTACTGCGAGAAAGAGTCTCACGGGTAAATGGCAACTAGGTAAATGGGAGCCATCCCCCCAAAATTTGGGGGGTGAGTAGGCGGCGTATGATTTTCACCGGTCTGTATCTGGCCAATTGACCTGCTGACTCCGCCGAGTTAGAAGCGAATTGCTGAACATAACGTGGGCTATATAATTGGGAAATGACTCTTTCCGTTTCGGAGCATATCAATCGCGAACAAATTATTGTCGGTATGTATACTTGGCCGTGAAAGCGAGTTATCTAATACAGGAAGTAGTTCGCGGGTAGACACGGCTCTCTTTGAGAATGAATAGTCCAGGTCAAGCGAGTGATGTCATGCTGCCTCGCTTTGAGATTGGAGATTCAAAAATATCACCAGTTTACATGAGAGTCGCTTTGGTCTCCCACGGGTAGACACGGCTCTCTTTGAGAATGGACGGAATCGATCAGCCATTCGGGAAAAAACGGAAATCAACGAAGTATAGCAACAATTCGGGAGATGCACAAGTGCAGTCACGTGGTACATTTTGGGTGAGTTCCGGCCGACGGCATATGTGACTATGTTATATATCATATAAGTTTAGAATTAATTGACCTGTTGTTATAGTTATGTGAATTTTGTACTCTATCAGTCATTGACGCTTGTACAATAAAGAATTATCTTATCTTATGGGACGTAACCTGCGGGAGATTTGACGGTCGCGAAAATAACATTGAAGTCAATGAGAATTATTTTTAAAACGAAGTTTTGCAATTTGATTCTGGTAGATAATATTTCAGAAGTGCACTATAGCTTTCAAGCAATACAAGTTGTATAATTTTCACTCATATGAAACAGACGCTGTCGACGAAAAACTAGCATGCTCCATGCAAATCTAACGACGTCAAACGACCGGAACTCACCCAGCAGGTCATGTGATCGACACATGAGAAAGAGGCGAATAGCCTGACTGATCACCGCAGATAAACACAAAATAAAATAGGGAATTTCATACGAAGCTTTATTAGATTTGAATGTTCGAACATTAGAGGACATATTCAGTGCATGGAAAAACAGCCTATTCGAAAAAATAAGACGTAAAAAAATCAATCCATATATCGTCTTTCCCGGCGACGTAATGTCAGCCTGACTAGTGTACGTGCTGGGACGAATATTATACTCGTCCCAGGTACGTGTTGTTCTTGTCTGACAAGTCGAAATCCGACGAAGGATTTATTCGGCAACTTGAGCTACTGAACTGACAAATAGTTTTGAAAGAAATACTCCTGTATTAAAGTTGAGAATTCCGTATTCGCTTCAAATTTAGAAAAAATCGTATAAAGCTTTGAAGCACATGTTGACTGTCAGCTATCCGCACATTTCCCTTTTCTATCCGCCAGGCAGCTAGTTTTGCCGCATATATGCATATTTTAGGGATATTCAAAACTATATTTTGACTATATATTGACAACTACAAAAATCTTGTCTTTCAAAACGCTATTTTGTCATGCGGTACTGAACCGCATGCACAGCATGCTAAGTCGGCAGCCAGTCTATTCGTGAGACGTCTTCTCATCGAAGCAAGGCCAACGCCGTAGCTCTGCAGGGTCAAAGTTTGAGTTGAACTTCCTATTTCCGGGAACTACGGGGAGACTCTTTCCTTGTTTATAATGCCCATAATTAATGCAGAGATCACAATTAGACAAGTTTTATGCCTCACTGATTCCAGCCAGAATAAGAATGTCTTTTGTTCTAGGCCAAGCGTTCAGAGTACCGAATATATAACTGTTCAGAGGTCAACATTTCTCTCCTGCCTCGCACCACGTGGCGCTATTGGCATGCTTATACAAATTGCAATCAGTACATTTGGTAACTATCATTTGTTTAACTTTACCGGTTTCTAAGCCATTCTGTCAGCCATTCAACTTTATTCGCAGGCATAAGTAGTAATATAAGTGCAAAAAACCTCACATTTTGCCGGGGGAGGTAACTCTTGCATCCGACAGGGGGCGCCACCAGCTCAAGGCATGTACTGACATGTTATGGATTGCATCAGCATTGGCTGGATGCCAACATCCGGGTTCCGTTGGCACGCATCCAATTGGCTGGGTGCCAAGTTTTATATGGCAGGCATCCAATTGGCTGGGAGCCAATTGGCTCAGTGCCAAGTTTTTCGCTATAAAAAGGGGTCCGTTTTCAAGTCGGTACCAACATTTCCACTGGCCATCCGAAGCTATCGATCTCACCACTGCCTGCCTGACCGACTTTCCTGCCCGCCTGCCTGCCTGACCACTGCCTGCCTAACCGACTTTCCTGCCCGCCTGCCTGCCTGACCACTGCCTGCCTAACCGACTTTCCTGCCCGCCTGCCTACCTGACCACTGCCTGCCTAACCGACTTTCCTGCCCGCCTGCCTACCGGACCACCGCCTGCCTAACCGACTTTCCTGCCTACCCGATCACTGCCTGTGTGTAGTAATCTGCCTGACCAGTATCATTGACCAGTATCACTTAGTAACACCAATCAACGCTTTACACGTATGTAATATAAATTATTTTTTAATAATATCTATGCTAGGAAATACCCCCCCCCCCCTCGGAATTTTTTCTTTCAGCTTAGGTCTTTAGGAGAACGTGTCAGTTATAACATCACAGTTATTTCCCTATTTTATGGAAACTTTTAGCGGCCAATTTTAGTATCTATAGGTAGGGATTTCAGGCCATTTTTATAATTAAGTACAATGAAGTTGTTTGTGGTAAAATATGAAAGGGTATGGTCTGCGAATCACAAAACTGTTTACAAAATGAAAATCGGCTAAGAATTGGCTGATATTCAGCGCGTAAAAGATGGCCAGTTTGGGGTATTTTTTGGAACTGCTCCATATGGGAAGGGGAGTAACTCATGGACCCATTTTTGTCTAAATGGGCAGATTTTTTCTCACTCAATTCACTCTACATTGAAAATTTCAGAATTAAACAAGTTTTGTGTGCCCATTCTAATGCTGTAATCAAAGTTAAGCTAATTTGCATATTTTCAGCTAATTTGCATAAAATTTGCATATTTTTGCCTAATTCACACAATTGTACTGTTGTAATAAAGATATGATGTCATGTTGTTGAGTTTCCGAGGATATACAAAATTCTGTATCAATTTTTTACCTCCGTCGATCAGACGGAGTTCAAGGAGCGCAACGTGATATCTCCCGCCAAATAATTGTCATATGGGGAACCCACGACTCGTGTGATTTCCAATAGGGATTGCTATGGTTCCCGACGAAATTTTGAAAAGCTTCTGGACAAAATTGAATGCTTACGTCACAAAAGGTGTGTATCCTTTGCAGTGCTTCCACCGGGTCTCTTAATTCGAGGGTACTAAATTCGCGCGTGTACTTATAGCTTTGCGCTGGTACAGATGGCCGGTATGCGACGAAGACAAACCTGCGCTTTCATAAAAAGTAAATTTTCACGAAAGAAAAACTCGCATTCCGGATAGTATAATTGGAAACTTCCACGAGAATCTCTGAATCGGCAAAAAGATAAAGGACGAGTGTCATTCACCAGGATGCGAGTCGGAAGTGAGAAGTCAAATTCAAAGTCAGAGGTCAAAAACGTAAAACTCCGAAGAACTCTCCCGGCTTTTTCTTTTCTTTTTTTTTTTGAGTTGGGGGGGGGGAGATAGCGACTGGAAAAATATATCTTCCCATGCTTCAATCGTTATCTGTGAATCCGATCAACAACCTAGCCGGATAATCTGTCAAAAATTATCCGTCGTCTGGGTAAGGTTGAAGGGTCATCGGAAGCTCGGACTGTGATACAGGCAAAAACTGTTGTTGTTGTAGTCTGGAAAAATAACTCTGCCTCACGAGGCGCTCTCTCGGCTTTTTCTTTTCCTTTTTTTTGAAGATGGGCGGGGGGGGGAGATAGCGACTGGAAAAATATATCTTCCCATGATACTTCAAT
Source organism: Hanleya hanleyi (assembly GCA_036873755.1). Taxonomy (NCBI): domain Eukaryota; kingdom Metazoa; phylum Mollusca; class Polyplacophora; order Lepidopleurida; family Hanleyidae; genus Hanleya; species Hanleya hanleyi. The sequence goes on from JAVTVY010029870.1 coordinate 67,746, forward strand.
CGTGATCTCATGAATTCCACGGAAAAGCGGACATTGCTAAACAGCCCTTTTTCGCATAAAATTCACTCCACATTCTGTCGTAGACCCTATATTAGCATGCTGTTTGTTCTACATGTACATGTATTCGCTTCCTATGATCTCCGGGAACACGCCAATAATAGAGAAGATGTGTTTTAATAGCGAAATATTTTTCCCGCAATTTTTGAACATGAAAAACTCGGGAAATTCTAAATTGTCAAAGAAGAAAAATTGCACTTTACTGAAAACTATACTATTTTGAAACATCTGCAGAAAAGATATGCATGTGGCGGGAGCTTATACAGTGTTTGGGGGAGTTCCGAATCACGGGGAGTTGCGGATCACTTTCCTAATTAATGCCTGATATTTCTTGAAGTAAAGTATCTGATTAAAACTTTTTAGGTTTATTGGAACGTCTGTTTCCGTAGACTGAAATGAATGTCAAACAACGGACCTGGATTGTTTCTTTTCCGGTCAATTCGGTAACGTAATACTTCTGGTACTGTACAATAACAAATTGCCACAGAGTCGAAAAACACGTGCGATTTTTCCAGTTGTGAATCTGCGCGAAATAAGGTGGGTTTAGGCGGTATATTCAGTATTTATTTAAATGACAGAATCTTGCTAAATGGCCAAACAAAATATCTAGTGATTTGCGATAAATGTTAACTGACCAGCATTGTAATATAATGGCGCTATAGAGATGTCAATCCCGAATCAACGAAATAAGCGCCGTTCATAACTTGAAATCGGTGAATAAGGGACCGTCTCACAACTAATACAACAGGTGTAAACCGACTTTAAGGAAGATTGGTCAATCCATGGCATTGTCAAAAAAAAAAAAAATGAATCAATGACAATATCCTTGTAACCGGAACTATGTACGCGAATCATTCCAAACCTTGGTGAACAAATCATTTTTTCGATATTACATCATCATATTCAATAATTTCAGACATATCTACTCCAATATAGAAAGTTTTATATAAATAAAATTGTTCATCACTGAGCGAGGTTTCTACGAGTTCAATAACTGGATGTCACTTTATTAACACTATCTGGTCTGGAAGATTTGGGGTGTATCGCAGGTGAGGGGTGGGGGGGGGAGGGAGTCAACCCATATATTTTCGCTATCCATAGGGCTAGAGCGCTGCAACATAACACACAATATCTTCTGTTCAAGCTCTACCTGAAAGAGTAACAAAGCTTAAGATGAACGCTATGATGACGTCGAGTAACGTCATCTCGTCAGCCATTTGTCGACTATTTTTTGGACCGATTTTTCAAAATTCTAATTTTCCGATTTTTCTTTCATAAACTACCAAATAAAGTAGAGAATAACTACTTTTGCCCAATAAAATACTTTCTAGTACTTTTAGGCCAGAAAAATTCGAAGAAATGGACAGAACTGGCTGGGAAAAAACGAATTTCTGAGATACCACACGGCCGCCTTTTGAATTTAGCCATGATCCTCTGCTCGGCCAAGTCCTAAAATGACTCCAATATGATAAGCTTTAAAGTCACGAAGTTCCCGCTTCCTCTGTTTTGTCGTTATGGAGCAGTACAGGAAAGTTCACTAGCCCGCCCTCCATGATTGTCAGACATCGTATCCTAAAATGTTCTAAAAAATAATTAAATTGAGATTACAATGCAATTTTGTAGGCTCGCTCCAAGATAAATATACTTCAGAACATTTTCGACTCTGGATCTGCGTGTCATTTGTGCCTGGACTGCAACAGTTGAATATTCGCTCACAGGGCGGAGAGAATTAAGACAACATTGAAATCTTCTCCAGGGTTTCACCGGCCTATGGATGATTAGCAGATGGCCCCTCAAGCCTATACAAATTCCATTCTCAGTGCCTGTAACGGCCGCTAGATGGCGTGATCCGCAACTCACCAAAATGATGCGCAACTGCCCGCGCTGGTGCACTGAAGCGGAGGTTATTTTCTCATCGATTGACAAGTCCGATTGAAGATTTCTTTACATACAATTATAGACGACAGATTTCCCTAGAATATAAGACCAGCAGTCGCTCTCACCTCCTAAAAGAACAAGCGCTAGCAGTCTGGATGTGAAAACTGATTCGGAACTCCCCCAAACACTGTACCTTAGTAAAAATAAGAGGTCAGAGTTTTAATTTTCTAAGTAGAAGAGATAAATTCACTCTAGGAATATTTTTTTGAAGAAAATGTGTAATTAATAAAGCACTTTTACCGTAAGATTTAAAAAGCACACTCGTGATTCCATCACGATTTTTTGTCGATTACGTCACGGACTAGATTTAACCCCTGGGATGATCCAGTCGCGTTTTTCTCACGATGAAAAAAATCTGATCATCCTTGGGTACTGTATGTTAGTAAGAGATGTCATATAAGAATAGTCAGATTGAAACAGAGCAGCAAAAAAATAGACAAGCAACACTAGTCAAGAGTCATGTCCGTTTCAGGTGATTCCGTCACGAACATTTCGAAGCATGATTTACTAAATGCTGGATCATCTGTAGATTTTTCATGGATTCGTAAACAGATGTCATATAGAACAGCAAACTAAACTTGAAACTACATGGGTATGACCACGGAACTTCCGAGTACATGACTTTGAATAAAGAAAAAGTCTTCCGAACGGTGATTCCGTCACGGTGGAATTCATGATCTGTGAATCCGATCAACAAACTAGCCAGACAATCTGTCAAAAATTATCCGTCGTCTGGGTAAGGTTGAAGGGTAATCGGAAGCTCGGACTGTGATACAGGCAAAAACAGTTGCTGTTGTAGTCTAGAAAAATAACTGGCATGCATTCTATGGAGAAGGGCCTCGTGAGGCACAAAGTGCAATTTTGTTGTTGTTGTTTATCTGCAAATCCGCTCATCTCGATGGGTATCTTTCACTGGTTCTCACAGTGGCCTGGCCTGTGTTATATTCGGTGGTCGAAGTCTACGTAGAGTTTTTTTCAATAAATTATGGAAATTAATACAAACATATATACAGATATTTTTTTAAATAGATTTTTTTATAAGTGTATTTCTCTTTCATCTTAGGCTCAATTAAAGTCATTCTCTAAAATGTGAAGCCGAGTTAATACGGTTTTTAATTATCTACCAAACCCTGTGCTCTATGACATAGAATAAAAGAGAAGTTGGGAATAGAACCGCTCAACACAGTCATTTCTAAACATCAAGTTGTACATAAGTATTTTTACTTACTCTGTACAAGCTGAGGGCATTTTTGTGGCTTTTGAAAATTTTGAGATTTTTGCGTGTCTGTCCATATTTAACTAAGCGACGTCCAAGCGAGCTAATGTACGCGCGTTATATTCATATCAAATATGGTGCGGCTTGTGTTCAATGAGGCTTGGAATGTTTATACAATTAATTTTCTTCTCACTGTTACACAATGAAATTAAGTTTCAAATCATTTGATTCATCTCTTCGATGTAGATTGTTATGTTTCATTCGAGGAAATAATTTTAAAAGATACATATGACATTTTCTAACTTTACGGCTGGAGTTGTATCACAAAGAGCAAACGGCGTAAACATGCTTTCCCATCTCACCCACGCTCATATGGGTATCGATCGTTCCTATTCGAGGACACACTAACTGATGACCTAGTTCAGAGCCAGTGATTTGCTCGCCCTCCACCCCATTGGATATCAGTTGATTCCTAAGGAAATAAACATTACACATGTAATGACCTCCTGCCGAGTGATACATGTGTGAATCGGTCAGACATTTCCAAGGATGCCAAATTCTAACTTAAAACAACCATGCCGGATTTCATTGCTTCACTGAGAATAATTGGATCTAACTTTTACAAAGCCTGCAGCTCCCAATAGCTCCTGGATCTAGAACACATAAATGAAGGGACCTAGTTTATCGGTGCTATGGCAAAAATATCATGTAGAATGGGATTGTGTGGATAATATCCTTGGAAGTTGAAGTCCTGCTGCATGCTTCACAAACATAATCAAAAGTGAAAATTATCTCCCTTGACCAGGTAAGGACTTGAATGTGTGTCTAAAATGATTTAGCTTCTAGAAACAGACTTCATTTCAAATTTTAATTCCAATTCTGCTACATGTACATGTATAAAATACATACAGAATGAACTGCATACATAATAACACAAAGAACAGGTATTGTATCTCATTACATTCTTATTCAAAGATCAATACCTGGGTAATATTACAACAATACCATGGTGTTATATATTGTTATGATTGACTTAACTTTAGCTGCTGAAGATATTTCTAATTTGAGATCAATGAACAATCATACTAGATTTCATAACTTCATTTATTTTCACAATAAGCAACATAATCGAGATTAGCAAGTGAAGTTTTAAAACATAATATAATAAACAGCATGGGTCTCCTTCAGTTTATTGTAGACAAAAATTCCCATGAATATATGTTACCATGATTCAGTCATAATATTACCTGTAATATATTGATGTCGACAAGGAATAAACATAATTATTTGATAGTATTACTAATTATATGTTGTTTATGATTAACGTGAACTTTTTATTTGCTGCGTGGAATTCAGTCATTTGTTACATAGGGGCAATATTCTCATCAGTCATCACCATTCAATGTGAATGTGATACATGTACAAGTCCATGGCCATTGATACAGTAAGGTGAAGGCGAAGGTGACCTGTAACACCAGTATACAAAATTATACCGAGCGCATTGAATCCTCATCATATGATGTTGAGACAGATCAGAACGAAGTGTCGGTAAAATCAGGTGTGTTTTGAAGAGCATTCTCTCATCAATGATGATGCTATACTGTACACATACAAAATATGAAGTGTTGATGTGTTGGGCCTATAGCACAAAATCACAAGCAAGTTGGTACAACAACTAGGCACACGCTGTCTCATTTCTGCCGCTAACGTGTCGATTTGGGTGAGGGGATCCTCTCAGAGGGAGGTGGGGGTGGGATGGGGCCTAATGTCTCAAGCACTTTTCCAGGTTCTCCATCAATATACTCTATTCCATACCCCAATATTTCAAGCACGTCAAATAATGTGACTTTCACATCCCTGTCTGGACATGCTAGTGAGGAACCCTCAATCCCAGATTAATTAACATTGATGAAGCTAACGTCCAACAAATGCAAAATTGAGCTTGGCATCCGGCCGTATGTTATTCAGTGATGTATTACGCTACGGACCCTGTTGCCTATTTAATTTGTGTATTTTACCTAATTTGCATACAAATTGCATCCTAATTAACCCTATTTCTTTTTCATTGTAATATACATGAAGTCAAAGAATCCAGTCTTGCAGATATACAACTGTCCGTACCCAGTTGTCCTGTTAACTTCACGCAGGTTTTGTTAACTTGAATACCATATTACAACGGGACATCTGCAAACAGATTTTGTTACATGTAAATAACATTCTAAGGGAACATTTGCATAATATTGAGCAAATTTGCATAAATTTAAATATCTTTATTGTTTAGATTGAAACATTCATATTTGACCATTTTGTCTATGTCTGTTGCAACAGTGCAATCAAATGTAAGCTAATCTGCATATTTTTTTATTTCCTTGTGATAAGGTTTTAGAGGATGAAAATGATCTACCTGCATTGGGCTAACTACAGTGACTGTGTAAAAGCTTCGGTTAGGTAATTTTATGATGAAATTTGGCATAATCATAGGTAATTCGCATAAATTTGAATCTTCCATATTCTGGTAAATTTTATTAGATTTGTAAATGCAGGTGCATGTGTATAATATAATATATAGTTTCCTCAATGCGTGTGTTTTAGCAGCAGCTAGATTCTCTTTTTTTCCTTTCAAGGTTTGATGTGATTTGGTGAGTTCTCACAGGTAACATCACATCATTGTCATGTAGAATTCTAAATCACATCATAGCTTAAAGCTGCTTTGACATTGTCAAAATGAGAATAGCAAGAGAGAACATGGAATATCGATTATTATCATCCTCCATAATGCAGCTCTGTACTCTGTACCAGCCGTACGTGAGTATTAGTGTTAGCAAGGAATTGAAATCAAGGTGGCTACTTTTCAATTTTTGTTTATTCTGCTAAATTTAGGATGGCAAAATTCAAAAGAGAGTGCCGAAAATACACCCTGGCACCCCTCTGGCTAACAGCCTGCCTGCCTGCACATATGGGCAGTCCGCGTAGAGCTAATTTGTTTAAAATACAAGCCAATGAAGACATGGCATTCAAACGTGATCTAGACCGCAATGCGGTGGTCTAATGGTTAGAGCGTCGGCCTCGTAAGCGGTAGGTACTGGGTTCGATCCCAGGCCGGGTCATACCTAAGACTTGAAAAGTGGAACTTGTTGCTCCCTCGCTTACGCTCGGCATTAAGAGGATAGAACAAGGACTGATTCGCTCGGTGACTGAGTGGGGTGTCATGTCTGCCTACGGCATGATATTTCAGTGGGACAGCACTATAAGATGTATAAGATGGCAGCATCAGATCTGCTCTGTTACAAGTAGGTACCCCTGCTCCTGCCCCTCCCCTCCCTTCCCTTCTCCGTCGTGATATAGCTGAAAAAATGTTGAAAGCGAAGTTAAACCCTATTCACTCACTCACTCACTCAAACGTGATCTATCTTCGAGGGTCTTTGTAAACTTTGAGGAATACCTAGTTTATGCCGAGAAAAAGCTGGAGGACAAACTCTTTGATGTTCTGGATGGAAATGTCAATTCAACACAATCAGAGGGACAAAATATACAACACAATGCCTGGTGTTAAATTCGGTCAAATATGGCAAAATTTGGAAAGGTCATAAGGTCACGAAGGCTGATCAGAAATGGTTTTCGTCCTGGTGTATTCATCTTCTCTCATGGCTCGACTGAACGATGCCAAGTGATAATTATAATGCATACCATCGGTGTGTATAATTCGATCCACCATTGTACATGTATAAGATCATGAGAGGTACACCTGGAACTGAGGACTTAGAGGTAATGAAATGGATAAAAAATGTTAGTCCCAAACAAACATGAAAAATAGGAAGATGTATTCATTTTCATAGAAAGGGGAGGTGGGACAAAGTAGGTTTTGAAAGTCAGCAAATGCTGAGCAGCATCTCCAATGGATGTAAGGACCTGAGCCATGCACAACTTCAAACAAGAACTTGAAGAAAAGTGAACAAATTTGTAACAAGAAAACCAACATGGTAGTAAAGTGTTACACATGTTTCGGCATAATTGTGCCTCGTCAGTGTAGTGTATCCCCAACAAACTGAACAAACAGGAGGAGACTACAGACATGTAAATTGGCCCTTCTAGCATCAATAGAATAACAAAGGACATTCCTCATTGAACAGCAGAAGAGTTGGGCAGTGACAACAGTCTGTTTCTCAGTTTCACACACATTTATTCATAAGTTCTATGGAGTGGGTGTGGGGTATATAAATATTAACTTTATTGATAAATATTTCCAACAGACCTGGCACAGTTTTAGAAGGTTTTGCCCCAGTGATTTGAGAATACTGTGGTCAATTGTGACAGTTACTGTAGCCCATGACCTCAGACTATTTAGTTTGTAAATTGAATAAACCAAACATATATAACAATGTCCAAGGAGTCATCACTATACAAAGGTCACTTCTCCACTCTGACAAGACCAACTTCCACAATGGGAGACTTGCACAATATAGGATCTGAATGGACTGGAATTACTAGTTCAAGATTTCGAGCTGTGTCATAGGAAAACAGGGCCATTGATTGGCTACATAGTATTGTGCAAGGATCAGTACACGTAAGTATTGAGCTTACCATCAGAGTTTATTCTACCCAAGAAAATTTTTAAATGTCGCATCTCTCTGGATGAATTTCTGGCCTATGCTTTTCACATAGCCACTCACAAAATATAGGTGGATATCATTTTTTTACTGAAATACCAAAAAAAAGAAGGAAATACAGGAATTTTCCTAAAAAAAATGAGAGTTTCATAGGGTCCTGTTAAAATAAAGGAAACACAGGAGGACTGGGACACAGATGATGTTTGCACAGATACTTGAAGATGCCGTTATTAAAAAAAAAACGTAGGACCCTGTGCGTGAAAAATAGTCACAATATGTGAAAAGATAATATACATTGAGGTAACTGAAGACAAGATTTAATATGCATGTAGAGCATATTAGTCATAAATATTTAACCAGTGCTGTTCAGGAAGGACCATCTATTGTTATATTGCATGCAAGATGAGCCAATTGAAAAGCCTGGATGGATGGTGGCCATGCATTCATTTTACAAATAAAGGCTACAATTATTATGATGTATACATTACAGTGAATGAAACCGTTACAGGCCGAAAGTAGTGACCAATTTGAAATTGCTGCTGTATAAACAGTACATGGCAGCATCGAAGAATTATACATCCATCCAGGCTGATCTATTCATGCCCCTGCCAAGTCTGGCAGGAAATATTGGTTAATCAAAGCCTCACCATTGCCACAAGAAGACAAGATGACAGGAGTGACACTACCTAATGAGAAAGTTAAATACATAGTATTAATAAATGTAGACATATGGATAATAATCCTAGTACCATTGAGCTACATATAGTTTATTTATATATCCATTTGACATACACTTATCTCCCTTGAAATGAAGATTGATCAATTAATTATAATCATACCATCAGATCAGCAAATAATATTTGATTATAATCTGAATCATTTCATTGGTCATCAAGATTCACAGAGTAAGATGCAACAACAATAATAAAGTGACAATAAGGTATTCCATGAATTTTTTTTTTTTTTGCGATTTCATTTTTTTTTTTTTTTTCACTTTGCCAGACAAGCACGGTCAAACCTAGCTACTTTATACTGTACACCGACACAGGAGAGTTCAAATAAATCCCTGGTTCATTATATATTATAATTGTGGTTAAATCTTAAACAATAAATTTCACCAGTGGGAATTCTGTATGATATGTTATATTTACATCACAGCTATAGCAATTGCAAATTGTGGAATTCAGAGTTTGCACAGCCAGGAACTTTGATACTGACAATCATGGAGGAGATAGAAGTACATGCACTCGCTGCTTTTGAGAAAACTAGGACTTTATGGTACAAGGCAAGAGAAAACCTGCAAAATCTTGTTACTGCACTACATGTACCTCTGTTTAGGATTTCAAATAGTTTTAACATGTGAATACTGCACATGCCTGAAATTTAACCTGCTTGTAGTGTCACTCCAAGCTTCATAACCAATCAGGGGTGTGCTGTTCTTTATAATGATTATGAGGATCACATTAAAGTTTCCCAGTCTAAGATTAAGGAGATACACTGTAGCTTAATTTAATACTGTAGTGTGATCCAATCAATGATATTATGACCTGTTACAGGTTAACCGCTACCACTTAGTTATACTCCATTCTTCTGCTACAGGTTTTCATGAGAAAATATTACAGCACACCCCTAACAATAACAATATAGTGTTCAATGACAATTAGATACTGTACTTATTTGTACCATGAAGGTAAGATAACAAGCGTCTGGTCCGTCATTCATAATTCAGCCATCCGCATCCATAATCCAAAGACCTATTCCATATAACAGTATTGGCACCAAAAAGGACAATCATAGTATACATAAACATAGGCTAGTTTCCTGCAAGAGAGAAGCAGTCAACAGTTTTCAATGATGTGAAGATTTGTCGGTTACATGTATATTCCATCAAAACTTGAATGTTTCTCATTTCAGGAGATGTTTTATTCGAGTCCTGAGCATCTGGACTGCATTATATCTGATTTCCGTCAAGTAAAGTTTCAAATTGATAAATGTGGTTAAGCAAAACTGCGTGACGGAATTACATTTTGGTCCATGTTTTAAGGACTTTCAAATTTATCCGTTTTAAAAAAATCAGAGGACAGACCCAAACACATGAATTCTGTTGTGATGTACCACTGGTCAACAACATGGGCAAAATTGTCCAGGAATGACGTAACAGAGATTTTGAGTGACAGAATTACATTTTGATTACAGATTTCGTAGAATAAAGGATCACCTTTAGTTTGTATCAACACAATGCAACAAATATTATATACACAATTTGGTTGCAGTGTGTCATATTTACAACTGATATTTACACTCATATAACACATTTTCAAATAACTAAATATTGGGAAACTCACACGTTCCCCTGATTTCAAGGTTTTGCTTCGTTTTATTTTCTGTTAAAATATTAATAATTTTGACAAAATATTCAGACCGAATTTGTAGTTGGTTTCTATTGACTGTTACATCATTTGAGATTTTAGAATATGTCCTATCAGCTGTTTGTTATTGAAGTGATTTACAAACTTTGAAAAGTACCAGGACAGGTTTTCAAACTAACCTGAAAGGGCATTCAAGCAATACAACAGGAAGTCAAACATTTGGCTTTCTTCTCGTTTTCACAACTTTAAAGTTTTCAAACAGAGAAAAAGAGTCCACATTTTCCAAATTTGTGTAATACTTGAATGACCCTAAACTTCTCGCTGACTGGGACGAACACTTGCGGTAGTGATACCCCATCCAAAGTCACCGTTTCCCAAATTTATTAGTTTTGAACGATGAACATTGAGAAACGCCCAGCTCAAGCCTTAATGTCAGCTTTCTAAGTCTCCACTTAAGACAGTAGTTAACACAAAGGCTAGAGCACAGCCACGGTCTATTCCGGTTAGACACGAGAAGTGTTCCTTTCTTGTGATCAGATGTAAACAATAAACCCTTTTGGAGGCAAGTGGATGAATGACAACTGATCACAAGAATGGCCTAATATGACACGTGTCACATGCAACTACTCCTCTTCTAGGATGCCTGGTACTTGGTTGTCTACAATAAGGTCACCCTTCTTCATGTCAGATAGCAGGGGGAAATTCCATCGCGATGAATCGATCTCGTACTCTATTTCGAACACTGTCCTCAATGGTGCGTTCCTATTTGCTTTAACTATCCCGATAACCATACCAGTATACCATGCTTCTTCTTCAGAATTTTCTTCAATACAGCGATGCTTGACCGTACAGCTCACGAGTTTGGTGGGATCGGTTTCGAAGATGGGAAGCTTCTGTTTCTGATCAAAAATGGCGCGTTTTATCCTAGCTTCCTTCAAACTTCTAGCTAACCTAGCTTTCTCTGCTCGAAATATTGTACCACGTGCTAATGTGGGCCTGTATACACATCTGGCCTCTTCCTCGGTTCCAGTCCTATCAGGCTGATTCAACCTGATAATCTTTTTCAAATTCTGAATCAGTTCAATTTCCGTCAAAATGACTCGTTTCCCATGAACTGTCCGAGACTGGAAGAATAGATCGCGGTCCCCTTTTGATTGGAGAACATGCTTATGGAACTTAAGCTGCGCACTAACTGCCCCACGTACGTCACATTTGGGTAGGTCACGCAAATGTTCATCCACATCTTCATCTGAAAGCCAAACTCCGCCAAATGGCACAATGTTATTTGTGGCTACGACTTTTTTCTCTTGTCGTTTCTGCTCCGCGTTTTCTTTTGCGCGTTGTTTCTCAAGCAGGGCATCTAGGCGCGCCTGCCTGATCCTTACCATCCGTTCTTTGTACTTTGCTTGTGCAAGAGGTACACTGTTTCTGGCTTCTCTCAGAAGATGTATGCGCTCTGAATGAGTTTTTGAACTGAGCCACTCCGATGTTTTGTTATTCATCCACATCGTAAGAGACTCATACAAAAGGACTGTGCTCGCTGGCTTCATGCGTATGAGAAGATCTAACATTCCGAAATCACGTTCCGAGGCAGCATTCGTGCATGGTACATTGTGTGCTTTTGCGGCCAAAGCAACGTCAGGTTTTGCATACTTACCCTGCAAGATCTGGTCCTGTGCCTGCCTCTCTAATAACAGTAGTAGAGAGTGCATCATCAGTTCCAAAGCTTGCTGAGTAAGTATGTCAAGCTCAGTGTCACCCGTTTCTACAAACAGTGCATGATAGGTCTCATCGCGATGAATGGGAATATCGGCTTCGTCAAACAATAATTCCCCGTCCAATAATGGGGAGGCATCATCACACCACTGTGTGAAACGAATACGCATGGTCTCAAGGTATGGATTTGCATGAAGAATACCACCAGGTTTCTCGAGCATTCGCCAGAAAGGGCCCGTCACAACTTTATCAATGATACCCAATGCCCGGATACCGGCAATATTGACCTTGTTTTCAATGTCCTCGCTGACAGCCTGAAGTAGTTTGTTCGGATTCGGCCAGGCTGCAATGAAACTCTTAATGTGATTTCTGTGGAAATACACAGCAGCAGCATCGAAGAGCAAAACATTGAACCGTGTCCCAGCAAATGCTATCATACGAAGTTTGCATTGCTGACTTTGCAGGAAAGATTTGAAGTGGCTTGCCACACCAGCTTCATCGCTTCCACGTGGATGGAAAGCTTTTACCGCAGTTCGAACCAATCTAACTGGTCCCGATTCACGCGAGTTCAGTACAAACTGTGTTGTATTCTGTTCTAATGCAACAGTTTCAAAGCATGTCAGAGTTTTGTCACACTCTAATGCAAAGTTGACCAGGAGATGTAACTTGCAGAAAAAGTTGCCCATCTGGCTCAATTCCTCGCGTTCTCCAGCAGTTTGTGTTTCCAAGTTTTCAACTGCAACTGGCAACACTTCTTCGCGTAAGGATTGCAACTGTCTATTGAAGCATGGGTTCACAGAACCTTGATCAGAAATTGTACTTGTTATGCTAGCAATCAATAGAGATGCTTTCTCTGCCTTATGATCAGGGTCAGACAGCATCTCTGCTAACTCACCAACAACTTCTTTGAAAGATTCTACAGTGTTCGCAGTATCTTCCCCCATCATCTCATGAAGACCTAAGGAAAGAGTTCGACCATCCTGGAGGGTAACCTGCCAGTTTTGGTATTGTCTGTGAAATTTTGTTGTTCCATCGTAATGAAGGCAATTCCCGGTTGATGTGTTGGCTTTTGATTCTAGCATGCATTTTGCCACATGGGCTTTAGAGCTAAATATCTAGCTTCAACTAACATTTTTGACCTTGAGCTGAGAGCTGGCAATCTGGATGCACTTTTGTCTGCTAGGTGCTTTAAGACAACTTTGATTACCTCATCTACTTTATTCATGCTAACGTTAAGGGCCAAAAGTTCCATAATAACTTGACGGATCTCATCCGTGTATTTTCCATCAGAGAAAGTGAGGATTTCAGGATCTTCTAAAAGACTTACTAAATCTTGTAGCTCTTTATTTTCTGCTTCTAGTGATCTGACTTTTTCTTTAAGATTTCCTATCTCGATTTCTGAACAATCATCTAGGACACCTTGTTTTTCTCTAAGACTGTGTAGTTTTTTCTTATAGTATTGCAAGAGCTTGAGGATTGAACTCTTCTCATGTTTTACCTCTTCTAGCTTTTCTTTGATATCATGAGCACATGATTGCTCTTCATCCACTGCTAACCTTAGTGCTTTGTTTTCCCCTTCAGCTAATTCTTTATATTTAGAAATGCTCTCTAATTTCTTCAATTTTTCATCTCTTCGTTTTAATTTCTTGTTCAGGTTTTTTGTTGAGCCTTGTCTCTGTTTTAATTTTGCTTTCTCCAACTGAATCTCTAGTTTTTCAATTTTTTCTGAAGCATCTGAATAGTGAGACTGGAAAAAAGTTATTTTCCTAGCATCGCAAATGTTTGACTTCAAAGAATCATCTAGCTGTTTTGATAAGGATTCAATCTTATCCAAAGCTACTTGAAAGGAGGTTTCTAGTTTAACTATGTCCTCTGTTTTGGATCGGTCACTCTCGGAAATAACACCCAACTTCCTTTTCAAAACCTTTTTTTCCTCTTTTTCCTTTACTAAAGACTGAGCGAGCTGCCTTTCTCTTGCTGTGTGTGTATTTTCCATAATACGCTGTACATTTCCACCACTCTGTTCTATGTTAGGAAGAAGAGGGGCACTGAATAGTTGGGATAGATATGCTTGTGTGTTTTGATCAATACTTCTTCTTTTTACTTTAATCACCTTTTTGTTAACAGATTTTAACTTTCTGTACAAGCATCTAATCGTATCAGTAGATTGCGTGAATGGCTCAAATTCAGGATGTTCATCTGCAAATGACCTAACCATTTCTGCCATGGACTTGTATTTATTAGCTATATAGTGATCATTTACCGTTTGTATGGTTATTGGTTCTACAAATAAGGTCTGTGCAGTTATGGGTTCCATTTTCACTCTTGGGTTGGCAAAGGCAAATGATATTGCAAAAGTTCTGCAGATGACAGTTACCTTAGTTTTGACATAAATTTATCTAAACACTTCACAATATTTCAAATGTGTTGTATTTCACTGAAAAAAGAAATAGAAAATAAGTCTTCTTCTCAACTATACTTCTGTTGTTCCAGTGTTATCTAATATAAAACATAGATAAAAAGCAGTTCAAAATATTTCAAGAGTATTTTCATTCTTTTATGTTGCTGTTGTTGTTGTTTTTTTTTTCTTTAACTGAAAAAAAAATTAAACAAGTGACCTTTCAACTGTACATGTATCTCAATGATGTTGTTGCTGTTGTAAACAAAAAATCAAATAAACACACACAGTTAAAACTGCCTTTATTCCAAGTTTCAGAAAATTTGAAACAGCACTAGTGAGAGGACTATACTCTGTATCTCTTGTATATATTCAGTTCATCTGCTTACAGAACTGATAGAAGCAAATCAAAATTGTTATTGATCAAAAGGTGGGCGTGTCAAAGTACTATTTGTAACACGTGTTATCGTATTGATGAATGAACTGTGCCCAAAGAACCCGGATGTAAACTCGGCGCCAAGCGAGGAGCGGGAAAGGTTCACAAAATAGAAATTGGGAGAGCTCTCACAACTCCCCAAAGTAAATTAGCTACTGAATTATAGAAAATATAACCCCAGCTACAAATATTGGGGCTGCACAAGAGTTTTGACAAAATTTTAGGCTATGAGATAATTATCTGAAGTTTATAAATCGCGCAAAAATATTGAAATATCGACACCAGAATTATGTGCAACCCACCGTTAGCTTCCTCGTGTTCTGAATTAGGCGGTTACATAATTTTTAAAGCATTTCGGTTGGTCGGGGATCGCACATTGCCAGCAGCGCCGACATACCCTCGCGGGGGAAGCCCTCAAAAAACGGCTCGCAACTCTTGAAGCGTGTCACCACCTTACCGGTCGACGGATTCTCCGTGATAACACAAAAAGTTTATCGAGGATTCACACGAGAATTTACGCAGTGAATAATCAATAATTTAGTATCTATCATACGAAGTTTCAGCTCATGGTTTTCAATAAAACTAGAAATTGGCTGATTGAAAGTGGGAAAAGTTGTCAGAAGAAATGAATTTTCGCACATTCAGCGAAGTGAGTCACGTGACCTGAACTCCCTACTATAGGTAGGCATTTATATTTGGCAGAATTTTCTCGTGAAACTCAAACATCCTCTACATGGATCAGCTGTTTTTTTATGTCAACAAACACCTCTATTTTTGGATTGCTACAATGTAGCGGGTGATTTCATTCGCGCGATTGCATGGACGTGCACTGCCGGTTTTGGACCATTTATAAAGCTCGAGTTACAACCTACCAGAACTATAGAATTTAGTGCTGACGTAGCAACATTGTACGTTATAATTTTCCATAGTCAGTCCGGGATATTTTTCCAGCAACTTGACAAGGAACACGGAATGGGACACCGTACATTTGTTCTACGTTACACATCCCCGCTACATCATGAAATTTCCGTACACCATATGCCTAAGATCTTACTATTCATAGAGCTTCATAGAGTTTGTCGCTAGAGTTTGTCGCTCAAAATCACTCATTGACTTTATCAACAAGAATTTTACAAGTCTATACTACACCATGCCTCGCGCATGGCTCACGGCACGCCATATGAACACAACTGGCAGACGACATGATCCAACAATTCACTAAACAGACAAGATCTCTTTTACCCGTACGTCTCAACTTATCTCAAAATGTTCACAATACATTCTAGAATAATATGATGCACGAATTTAAGGTTTACATTACCTGTAAATAGATACAAACGGCAATTTATTATCACTATATACAGCCGGTTGGAACAGCGTAATTTAGCTAAAATGATGACGTCACACAATTGTCTATTAAAACATGCACCAGCAAGCGTGTTGCGAACACGGACTTGTGTTGAACCCACGAATGTCTTACTATTCAGTTATCTTGGGCGTTTAGCAGCCCTATTTATCAACTAGATGGAACATAATATATTTATCTTATAACAGTTTACAAATCTCCATATGCAATATAACTCACACCCCAAAAAAATTTACAAAATGAAATCAGTTTCCTGGCATGGTCAAGGGGAGACCAATCCGACTTTGACACCAGCCGACGTCAGATTGGTCTCCCCTTCAATATATTATAATTTTGCGGGTGATGTAGTTCGAAACACTCGCAACACGAACTCAGAAGATGACGCACAATACAACTCGACGAGCCACAATGGTAATGTTTGCTCGATTAGTAAAATAAACTTATTTTATCGTTAACTTTAGCGATACCATATGTGTTCAAATAATATAAACATATCCTACCGTTTACTACAGTTTCAACCACCATATATATATATAGCAGTTCAAATAATGAAATAATTAATAATATAATATATTATAATAATATAATATAATAATTAATATATATTAATGAAATAATATTGTACTATTTGAAATTAATCATTTCTACTTTTACTTCTTTTTAATAAAAAATAATCATTTCTATTGCTGTAAATCCTTATACTAATTCAAATTTGAAAGAAACTTACAATGCGTATAACATACATTTTATACTGAAATCTACCAAGAAAAGGTGGAGAGTGGACTAATATTGGTCAAATATTCTTTGCTCTCCATTTTTATATCTAATGAATCTATCAGTATTGTAAGTATATTTTAATTGTTTAAATATGCTATGTATATGTGGAATCTGATTACAGGCTTTCATTTTATAACTATAGTATTTTATATCTATGAGTAGATAATCTAATTGTTATTAATTTCACCGACTAATCCCAATTTTACCTTCTCTGGAGTAAACTGTGTTTTTATTCCAGCATTTTTCAACCAATCTTCCACTTCTCTCCATACTGGTTTATTACTCTATATTCTCGGAATAGATGAATTACCATTTCTGTAACTCCTTGCAAAAGGTACATGTTTTACTGACACTAGCATCTAATCTATTGGCACTAATATTCGTTGTTAATATCCCATTAATAATTTTATAATGTAGCCACTTATATTTTTCCTCTTGACCAAACAAATTGACAAAATCAAATCAGTAGTTACATCCGGGCATCCGCATTTAGTAGTATAAAAGCGTATTTCGAGCCCTATTGACCTTACGGCGCAATGTGCAGAGGGGAGGCCACAGAGGTCATTTTAGTAGTATAAAAACGCATTTTGAGCCCTATTGCCCTTGCGCCTCCAAATTTTATGAAATAAGTAAAAAATTCTTGATTCGGACAAAATCTGCTATATTACAGGAGTGAACTGCCAGTATGAATCGTGATCGTTCAAGATCGCCACTGAGGCGAGACGACAATAATATGAGACCAGAACAAGATTTTCCAGGAGACCCAGCGATGCCTGCCGATGATGCATTGCCACAAGGCCAGTCCTTGAGTGCCATATACCGGCGACATTGGGACACCATTCGCCATTGCTTTCACCGCCAACCGCCCATACTGGACTTGTACAATTTTCGACTGGTGGAGCTGATACATCTTCCGTCCTATGTGGAGCGTATTTTCAACGACCAAGCCACGTCGTTTCGGGTCAATATGACTTTTGGCTACATTCTTCGGCACAAGGAGACCAATCAACTACGCTATTTCTATCCGAGCAACAACAATCATGTATTTGACCAGCCCTTCACGGTGACGGATGCTATTTCCCTGGAGCCGGTGGTCGAGCAACTCACTACATTAGACCCGTTGGAGTGGGCCCGCCTGCAGCGACAGACCACGAAATGGTTGGTGAAAATGGTTACCAACGTCACATTCTATGTGACGAAATTACGGAATCATCCGATCGGTGCTCCCGTCATTCTCCCACCTTGGTTGGGTCGACGAAACGGCATGTATGCGTTAACGGGCGGAGCACATGGACCCTACAAAGACCGGAAATGCTTATTTCGCTGTTTGGCTGTACATTTGGACCAGTGTCATCCTCGGGCTTGTGACAAAGTGGCCAATGGCTATTGGAAACAGTATTTACAGGAACAAGACATGGACGCGCGGCACTTCCGGGGTGTCCCCTTCAAACATTTGGATGTCGTCGAATCCCTCTTCAAGGTGAATATCTTTGTCTATCGATTACTACGGGAAGGCGAGGAGAACCCTGAATTTGTCGCTGAATTGGTGCATCGCTCTTCAGAACGGTACGCGTCCACGATGAAGGTGAACGTCTACGATGAAGGTGGAGTCAGTCACTTTTCTCTGATCCACAATATGAGCCTCTTCGTCCAATCCTTTAGCTGTACTCAATGCCAGCGGGTGTTTGACCAGTCTTGGCTTTACACCGACACGAGAAAATTTGTACGAACGCTGTGAAACGGAAATTTCCTGGAGGTGTTTACCACAATACGCCGACTATCTTTGAAGACGTAGCTGATGAGGGTCTTGTGGTGGCGGAAGAGGACCGTTATTTTCCCTACCGGGCATGCTATGACTTTGAAGCGATTTTGGAACCTATGGACACTACCTCAGCGAAAACGCAGTGGACACAGCGTCATATCCCGCTGAGTGTCAGCATTTCAACCAACGTGCCCGGCTATGACGCTGCCCCTGTATGTTTCGTATCGACCGGTGACCCCCATGACCTGATTACGCGGATGATGGGATATTTAGAGGCGGTGAGCGCGCGCAGTACGGAGCTGTTGGTAGTCAAGTTCCGGGATGTTCTGGATGAACTCGATGATCGAATTCCCGAGCCGGGTATGTCGTTCAGTGACAGAGAAGAGTCGGACATGGAGACTCAGTCCCAGGGGACGGAGATGGAGCACAGTGGGCAGGACATTCAACCGCAGAGTGTATCGTTCAGTAACAGAGAAGAGTCGTACATGGAGACTCAGACCGAGGAGACGGAGATGGAGCACAGTGGGCAGGACATTCAACCGCAGGGTGTATCGTTCAGTAACAGAGAAGAGTCGGACATGGAGACTCAGACCGAGGAGACGGAGATGGAGCACAGTGGACAGGACATTCAACCGCAGGGTGTATCGCTCAGTGACAGAGAAGAGTCGGACATGGAGTCTCAGATCGAGGAAACGGAAATGGAGACCGAGGAGAAGAAGGCAGTCGAAAGCCTCAAGCCGTATGCGGAAAAACTGAAAGCCCGGTTCATGCAGTACCTGACTCAGTTACCCGTGCTCGGGTTTAATTCTGGCCGTTACGACCTCAACATGGTGAAGAAGTTTTTGTACCCTTATTTGGCACAGTCCGGTGAAGTCAAGAGTGTGATCAAAAAGATTAATAATCACATGGCGCTTACTACCACGTCACTGAATTTCCTGGATGTTCGGAATTATTTGGCGCCCAATTATAGTTATGCGCAGTGGGTGAAGGCCTATGACTGTGAACAATCCAAAGGGCGGTTCCCTTACACTTACATGTCGACACTCGACCGCTTGGAGGAAACAGCGTTACCATCCCGGGATGCTTTTTTCGATGATTTAAAGCAAGAAGAATGTTCTGAAGACGTGTACCGGGAACTGCAACAGGTATGGAACGACCAACACATGGAGACCTTGCGAGATTTTCTGGTATATTACAACAATCTGGATGTCGTTCCCTTCCTCGAAGCGGCCGAGAAAATGGCGCAACTGTTCCGCAACCAAATGCACGTCGACATATTCAAAGAGTGTTTGAGTTTACCTGGCCTGGCTCTTCGGTATCTCTTGCAAGACTGTTCTACTTACTTTTCGCTCATTCAACAAAAAGATGAGGAGATGCATGATTGTTTGCGAGATAACATTGTGGGCGGGCCAAGCCTCATATTTCACCGGTACCACGAGAAAGATGTGACGACCATTCGAGGTGGGAAAGTGTGCGACAAAATCATCGGTTTTGATGCGAATGCACTGTATTTGTGGGCCATTGCTCAACCCATGCCAAGCGGTCACTATACGCGGTGGTTAGCGGAAGGCCAGCATTTCAAACCACAACGGTCCCACAGACATATCGCCGACCAGTGGCTGGACTGGGAAGCCCATCGACGCGGTATTTCTATCCACCATCAATCCAACGCCACAGAGAAGCGAGTAGGAGGTCGCCGACTGCCTGTCGATGGGTTTGCCCTGGTGAATGGAACGCCTACAGTATTTCAGGTTTACGGGTGCTATTGGCACGGGCACGATTGCAAGTTCTCCCACGGTCGCTACAACGATCGCCGTGGAAAAACAGCAAAACAACTACAGGCGGAAGTGGTGGATAATGCTGATTATATTAAAGAGTTGGGGTATCATCTGATAGAAATGTGGGAATGCGAATTCCATACCATGTGCCAGGTCCTCCCACACTTGCGTAATTTCCTGAAAGAGCACTTGTACCCGCTCAGTCGTCGTCGTATTCTCACCACGCCACAGATCCTTGAAGCCGTGCGTACGGAGACCCTGTACGGGTTTATAGAATGTGACCTGCATGTCCCCGACGCCCTGAAGCCACAGTTTGCAGAGTGCCCACCCATTTTTAAAAACACGCTGGTGAGTCGAGCTGATATTGGAGACACCATGGGGGCCTACGCCGAGGAGCATGAAGTACTTAAACAACCACGCCAGATGTTGATAGGCAGTATGTGGGCTGAAAAAATATTACTGGGCACACCACTTCTGCGCTGGTACATGAGCCACGGTCTCGAGGTCACACGAGTCTATCAAGTCATGCAGTATGTACCCAATGCCTGTTTTTCCGGCGTCGCTGACACCGTAACGGCCGCTCGTCGTCAAGGAGATAAGCATCCCAGTAAGGCCATTATCGCTGAGTCCTGGAAACTCGAGGGGAACAGTTTTTATGGCAAAACTGTAACGAATCAAGCCCGCCACGTCACCGTGAATATATGCACTACGAAACAAGCGCGAGCAAATATCAACTCTCCACTGTGTCGTTCCGTCGACGTCATCGATGATGATACCTACGAGGTTACCTCTGCCAAAAAGACCACGCACTACAACTTACCCCTCCAAATCGGGTGTATGGTGTACCAGATGGCCAAACTCCGGATGTTGGAGTTCCTCTATGACTTTATACACGTGTATTTCGACCAGAGCGATTGGCAGTTGATAGAAATGGACACAGATTCCACCTACATGGGTGTCTCTAATGCAGACTGGGAGTCACTCGTGAAACCGGAACTACGAGTCCAGTATGAAGCGGAACGGGATCAATGGCTGCCTCGACGCGACCATTACAACCACGATAAACGCACTCCAGGCCTATTCAAGTTTGAATGGAGTGGTGATGCCATGATAGCCCTCTCATCCAAAACCTACTATTGTTACGGAGGAGACCAAAACAAGTTCAGCTGCAAGGGGGTCAATCGACGGGACCCCACCATTAACAAAACTCTCTACCTGGACGTACTTCAAAACCGCGTCAGTGCTAGTGGGACCAATCGAGGCTTTCGTGTGGCGGCTCATCAAATGCGTTCGTACGTCCAGCAACGAGATGCTTTCACCTTCTTTTATCCGAAACGGCAAGTCCTTCCCGACGGGGTCAGTACGACGTACCTGGACTTGTGAACTGGTGAATACTACATATATTGTCTCGGTAACGTCAGTGAACTATATCCAGACTTGTGAATTTGTGAACAATGTACATACATAGATATTTGGACTCTAAGTGAACTCGAGTTACTCTATATCCACATAACACCAGTTCAATGAATTTGTCTAATTGTGAACTATACTTCATTCTTTTGAATATTTACTCTGTATGCATTACATCAGTTCGATGAATTTGTCTGTGAACTGTTATACACTCCACTGTGACTTCGCATATTCTCTATATATACATACGTGTTCACCTTAATTTTTGTTTGCACCAGTCTTATATACTTGTACATACTTGTATATACATTCTTGTTCAAGTGACTTGTTCACCTTAATAAAACATTCGAACTACACTTGGGTTTTCACGAAGTTTTGTATTGAAGAACAACACCGCAAGGGAAAAATGCGTACTAACCATCCTCCGGGCAGGTTATATCAAGGCCTTAACACCTATGTTGGTTTTCTGGGCATTGATAGGTTACATTTGATCCCATCCTAGGCCACTGATTGGCTACTTTTCTCAACCCATTCATGGACTGAATCGACACATTACAACACATATAAGGGAAGTGGGAAGAGGTGCCGACATACTGACTGCGTCACATGACTTCACAGAATAGTCTTCTAGTTAACCTATTCTAAAGCACATACCAAGAATCTAACGATTCGTGATATGTGTTGTATCTCAGGTACGCTTTTATTGTACTTCTTCATGTGGCAACTTGGATGATATGACCGCACGGCCCCTAGCACCGGCATAAGCGGTATTAGATACAAATCTAGAGAGCTATGATGGAAATGCTCTGACAACTCGTATACTGGTAATTGGCGAGCTGTTTCGCTGTGACAACTCGTACATTGGAGATTGGTGAGCTGTATCGTCGTCAGATGTAAATTACGGCATTTAACACAAAAGACTAGCCTGTAAGGCCCGATGTCGACCCAGCATCAACTTCCCACAAAATGCCAACATATATCAAAGACCAAAAGGTCTGTACAGGGGGCGGGCCTCGGGGACGAAACGTCCACCAGCAGAATCTCTCCATATACAGGAAAAAATTACAACACATATAAGGGAAGTGGGAAGAGGTGCCGACATACTGACTGCGTCACATGACTTCACAGAATAGTCTTCTGGTTAACCTATTCTAAAGCACATACCAAGAATCTAACGATTCGTGATATGTGTTGTATCTCAGGTACGCTTTTATTGTACCTGTTCATGTGGCAACTTGGATGATATGACCACACGGCCCCTAGCACCGACATAAGCGGTATTAGATACAAATCTAGAGAGCTATGATGGAAATGCTCTGACAACTCGTATACTGGTAATTGGTGAGCTGTTTCGCTGTGACAACTCGTACATTGGAGATTGGTGAGCTGTATCGTCGTCAGATGTAAATGACGGCATTTAACACAAAAGACTAGCCTGTAAGGCCCGATGTCGACCCAGCATCAACTTCCCACAAAATGCCAACATATATCAAAGACCAAAAGGTCTGTACAGGGGGCGGGCCTCGGGGACGAAACGTCCACCAGCAGAATCTCGCCATATACAGGAAAAAATTACAACACATATAAAGGAAGTGGGAATAGGTGCCGACATACTGACTGCGTCACATGACTTCACAGAATGGGGCATTCATGCTCACACAGAAAACACGCAAGACAGAGTTTTGAGATCTCATTTTTTTATTCAGTGAACATCAACAACGTGAGAACAACCACGTGAAAAAACTGAAGCCCGGAACAGGGGGCTTTACGTTAAAGAATTTAAGCCCAGAACGGGACTTGTACATTGAAATGAACGGCAGCCCAGTCATATACGAGTACATCTCGGTCCTCGGCTTTGGGGTACTCGTCAAACATGTGGACGATCGTCTGCATGGAATGTTCCTGACATCGATGGTACAGGTAAAACAAGCAATATTGTCCGCACACACTACTGGTCAGGCTTTGCAACGTTTTGGTATTCCAACACCACGTCTCTGTGCCTTGATCCATGAAGTCTGTTAAATCGGAATGCAGGGGTGGTAGGCCGTACGGGTCAAAGTATTCGCCCCGCTCTTCTGTCAAGTACACGGCCACCCAGTGTTGAACGGGGCGATTCATTGGGTCTGTATTCAGGACGTAAGCAGCAGGATACACACGGTCTGATGGGAACACATCTCGGGCGAACACTCCTTGAAAGACCCTACGTGTTCCTGGGTCATTCTCCAACACGGTGCGTAGCTGGTCTGTATCCATGTTAGGTGGCAAAGTCACACAGGACGTTACGGCTTCTACCGATTTGAATAATGTTGTCAAACTCAGCGTAGCAAATCACATTGATGGTTTTCGGTAAGGTGTCCCGAAATGCAGTTCCAAGCGTAAGTTGCCTTTCTTGACGAGACTCAGTTGATGATCGTTGTCTAAGGTGGGGGTCAGATCGAAACAGAACAATGTGTATCCTTTGCCGAAATCATCTCGGCTGATCATATTTCCCTCGTCTTGGTTGATTTGGCCAGTTGCTGTGAAGAGGTTCAGATAGCTCCGGATGTAATTGGCCGTTCCAAAGTTGGGTTGTAAGGGGCGTGCCGGTACCTGTTGGCCATCCACGTGCAGGGCCACGAAATTGATGTTGAACGCTTTTAGGTTGAACGGATTCCTCGAGAGTGTCCCATTATAACTGACGTTCTCCACACAAGCTAGGGTTAAACGCTTGGGAAAATCCCCCAGGAACAGGTTTTCTTGATTGACAATCATATTCCCTTTAGGAACGGAAAAGACCTTGGTCTGTACTCGTCGAATCGGGTACTGGGCTGGTTTTTTCTCCAAGGCTCTGATGTGCCCCAACTGTACACCTGGGCTCGGTTTCACTTTGCGTACAAACAGACTGGCCTCTTGGATGACAATGTTAAACTCGAGGTCCTCATTCGGGGCCATCAAGGCAAACGCAGGCGTTGCGCGCACTAGTCGTATTTTGACAGGTACTCCATTCAAGAGGTATCGGTCCTGCATGAATAAGTCCGCATGCAGACGTCCCATCATATCGACCGAGTGACTCTCTGCTGTGGCATCCACTCTCTCCGTATAGCCGTCATTATCGGGACTCGCTTCCATATTGCCTGGGGTATCTCGATAGAACAACGGGGCTGTCAAATACGACTTTTTAGCGTCACGCCCGTAGGATAACAGTGTTTCGATGTAGGCTCGGTATGGGTACGTGTTTGTTGAGGCGCTCACCAGTTTATCACTGAGGGCTATATCCACTTGCTGGAATAGCGAATGAAGCCAGAGATTCACTGGACCCACGGGTGCATCTGCTTTGAGGACAGACCCATCTTTATTGGTGATTTTAGCTTTCACATATAGGTACGTATGGGCTAAATCCAGGTAGGTCGTATCTGCGTTGGTGATGGTGAATTCAATGGGGCCTGTGGCTGTAATGCTGGAAAGGGGGAGATGTTCCACCGATTGGCCCTCTTCGGCACTGGTCTGAGTAGGTGAGACGGTCCATAAATCAAATTCACTGTTGGTAGAAGGACACGACTCGGCGTGGATGAAAGCCATGTTTAAGAAAAGATATCCTGGGTCTTCGATGTGCGTCGTCGCTGGGTCGGTCGTCGACTGGTGCGTAGTCTCGGTGGTGCAGGTCTTTTATTCCCTACGGGGCGTTATGCTTTGGTGACCAAGACGCCTCCTGCTTCTTTGGCTCGACGTTTCAGTGCTTCTTTGGGTGCCGCACCGCCCAAGACATCATCCGCGACTTGCAGTCCACTGCGTACCGCTTGTTTGCCGATCGCTTTGACCCCACGCGTCACCAAGGGGAGGAACGTTTTGACGATGCTCCCGAGTATGTTCCCCAGTCCATGTCCTCGTTGCATGCGTGTACCTGCAAAGACCGGAAAGCTACCCCCGGCCTGTTGGGCGTAATAGTCCATATAGCTGCGGGCATCACACTCGTAAGGAACCTTCATTATGCAAAGTGAACCGCTCGGACTTGACGGAAATGAAGTGTCAGCATCACTTTCCCACGCTCGAATGCGATCGGCTGACCGGTGTCGTCTCTTATATCGATGACGATGGAGCTAATATCGGTCTGACTGACCGGTAGATAAACGATGTGCCTGAAACTGTGGGTGACTTGAGCTCCATATTTGCCTTTCACCGGGCAGACGCGTAGTAGAGATACGTTGCTGTCGCCGACAATGTGTGCATCCACCACGTCCGAGTAGATGTACAGACCATACATACCACCACGCATGTCCATCGGGATGTGGCCTATCTCGCCGGTGGGACCAGCGTACCCCTGGTAATTGAAACCCAGCATTTGCTGTAGGGTAGGACTGAGTTCAACACTCACGTTGGGGCTGAGCGTGAGACTGGCCTTGTCGTTGTGTGCGTTGTAATCGAAGTCCACATGATTTTTGAAGGGAAACGTTTTTGTGGGTTTTGAAGTATTCGTGACGTCTCGTAGAGACTTATAATGCATCAGACTTCTCAGCCCACCCATGAACTCCTTGGGGGTATCGTATTGGCCTTCGGGTAGTTTGAGTCGGGTTTCTTGTCCTTCGTAAGTCACCTCGTACCACACTTCACCATCTCGCACGTTGTACCACGAGTAAGGGTATTGGATATCCACGAGTCCACATTCCCAGCGTCCAGGTAAATGCAACGGTTGTGGTAACTGGATGACGTACTTGGTCAAGGTGTTGTCAGGAAACACATCAGCCGAGCTGTTACTGGGTAGGCTGAGGTAAAACATGACGACTGAGCTTTCCTGCTGCTGCTGTTGGTTTTAATACTTCTCCCAGCCCTTGGGCGCTAATCGTCGTGATGGTCGCGGTGACTTAGCTCTTGGTGGTTGCAGGGGGTGGCGTGGTAAAAGGGGTGAAAAAGTAGGTGCCCGCCGTGGTGGTGATTTCGGGGGGGGACTCCGGTTCCCACTCGGTTTCCAAAGAAGGTTGCGGGCCACTCGGCGATTGCTCGGTCCGCTGCATAAAGGCCCAGCGGTGGGGGTTCCCCACCAATTCCTGCGGTACATGCATGTCTTTCAAGCCTTGAGCGAAGATCTCCCATCCTCGCGGATCCGTGTGCGACCTGCGTTGACGCATCAGGTCATTCACTAAATCCGTCATGTGGGTCCCGGGGACCACCTGATTCTGTACCAGGAGTTCACCTTTATCATTCCAAGTCATGTTAGGATTCTGTTTCATTCGTTGTAATACCAGGCCAGCTTGTTTCTTGAACGATGCAGGTACACTCTTCAGGACTTCGTCTTCGACCCACTGTGGGGCTGTGGGTGGTACCCCTGGTAATGGCGGCTGTTGGCGCGGTGCTGAGGTTGGTGGTGCTGCTGCTGGGGTAGAGAGGGATTTGTATTGGTCCATGAACGTCATGTACCGCTGAAGCGTTTCATTGTACTGTTGTACTTTCTCACTGTCGCTTAACCCCGGTCGTTGTAAAATCTGACGCATCTCTTCATCGAGTGTGTTGATGGTCTTCACTGTAGAGGGTACGGGGTACGGTGATTGGAGGTTTTGAAGGAGTCGAGGTTCGACGAGGACCATTTTTTTCGTGTGGTTCATTGTCGGCCGAACAGTCCACCCAATACTGGACCCAACACGGAAGCCGCCAACGGTGCTAAAATGGCTCCGAGAAATCCACCTTGCTGTAACAACTTTTTCTTTTGTGTTTGAGAGACTCGCTTCTGGACTAAGGTTCGCAGACCTGTCTTATGCTTGGCCAACTTCGCCTTCTGAGCCGGAGTCAGTGGTACGTTCCCTTTTAAGATATTGAGTCCAATCTCACGCAGACAGCACACGAGAGCAGGGTCTGCGCCGCGTACAATGGTTCGAACCAACTCGGGTGGGGCCGTCTTCAATACACGGAGCGTCGGAGCATGCTTCCGTACTCGAGCAGACATCACGTACAACTGATAGTAGAACCCACAACCCAGCCCTTTTTATCTACCTACCTCCTGAATATTGAAGAGAGACAAAAGTCAACCATGATGTGGTATTCATTCTTTTATTATCCCCAACATCAAACACACACCCCAGCTGCGGGGAAGCCACCGTGGGTGTGTTTACATTATTTTTGCATGTACACGTGGTGGGTCTCTCCGGGAAAGATACCGGTCCGTAGGCAAAGGTGGTCGGGAGTGGCTTGCTTCAGGTCGAAGAGCATATACCCGTGCTGAGGGGTTGTCGCATCTTTAAAGACTTCCAACGCAAACGCAGTGCGTCCAGGGTACATCTGTATCGTCAGGTGCAGTACTTGGGTGGTATCTCTCGGGTTTTTGAAGACCACCAGGTAGTGAGCATTTAAGCTGATGTTCCGATGTTCTTTGTTTTTACTGAACAGATTCTGCACAATGTAGATGATGCTGAGACGTCGATGATGGCTGCCTTTGGTGAAGAGTTGGGTGACCCGAGCATCCGTCTCCGCCATGAGATCATCCAGAACCACCAAGGTATCCGGTTCCAAATCGGCCAGGTTGGGTAGTCCTTCCACGAACGTGATGTGAGGCATTGCTGCATACCCCTCCTGCTATTCTCCGTAACACCACACGACTCGGGCAATGGGTGGAGTAATCATGCTGTCGATGTGTTCGAGGAGCTTCCTGACGAAGTGCGTTTTGCCGGAACCCGTCGGTCCTGCAATGACGCAGGTGAAGGGATGTTGCCACCGAGGGTCCATGGTTGGAGGTGTATCCGCTGTCGTGGTAACCCACTCTTGTAAATTTGGTACGAGTGAACTGCGGTCGTCGGTGCGTCGAGCTTTGATACCGTTGTCGATGGGCGTTCACTGTGAGTGATGAAATCCGGTGGACTTTCAGACGTCCTGGGTGCACTTGTTATAGGTGTTGACTCTATACTCGATGTAGCCTGTACACGTGATGTGGTGGTGATGACTGGGCTCGTTTCGGTCACGGGATTGACTGGTGCTATCTGTAGACTGTTTTGATTGGCGGATGGTGGTTGTGTCTTTGATGGGATGAGTAGAGTGCTGAGATAGGCTACGTCGTAAAACACACCTCCGTACAACACATTCAGCAGGGTTAGCACTATCACTACAAAGCCCACTTGTGCTTTGCGCCTTTTGGGCAACGCTGTGTTCAGAGACGGTTGCACCGTGTTCATGGTCGAACGTGGAATGAAGGATGATGGCGGTGGTGTCTGGTTTTATAGTCGTTTCACCTGGTTGGCCGCGACCCAGGAATTGAAGGAACTGGGCCAGCCTTGCCATTTCACGAAATGAAATGGGATGCCACGTCGACGTTCGGTTTTTACGATGCGTTCCACCGTGTAGTAGTGTTGCTTTGTTTTTACAACAGGTTGTAATTCCAGCTCGTAAAACGTCCCTAGCAACGGTTCCCCTTGAAGATCTTCCAGTTCATAGACTCGCCGCTGTCGGGGTAGGCACCGTTTAATCAGGAAGTGCTCATCGCTCCAGTTGGGCAAGTAACTTTTCTCGAACTTGCCCTTGGCTTTACTGATCCGTACAGGGTCCCCGACCTTGAACTCCTTCTTCGGCATACGATGCGATTGTATGGGGTACAAGACACGCCGGACTTGGGCTTCATTGCGTTGGGTCACGGTAATGGGGGCTCTCTGTATACTCCGGTGATA
Organism: Hanleya hanleyi; assembly: GCA_036873755.1. Lineage (NCBI taxonomy): Eukaryota > Metazoa > Mollusca > Polyplacophora > Lepidopleurida > Hanleyidae > Hanleya > Hanleya hanleyi. The sequence continues at coordinate 97,198 of JAVTVY010029870.1, forward strand.
GGCTCGATTGTAACCACTCACAAGTTTCGGGAGAACATCGATGTACCGTCTTGTATTCTTATAGGTGAAATATTTATACATGCGGCCTTTGAATGTCCTGTTGAACCTTTCTACCACGGAAGCCTTGGTCTCGTTGTAGGTGTGGAAGAAGAATACCTTCTGTTTCTTGAGAAAGGCTTGGAACGGTCTGTTGAGGAATTCCGTGCCTTCGTCGGTTTGCAGATACAAGGGCTTGCGCCCGGTCTTGAAGATGTCCTTGAACGCCGCTATGAGATTCGCCCCCGTTTTCGTCCGGATGGGTACCACCCACGCATACTTTGACAGGATATCGATGCACGTCAAGATATACCGATTCCCATCATTGTGTTTGGCAAAGGCGCTCATATCGACCAAATCCGCTTGCCATTGGGCATCTAGTCCTCCCACGATGACCCGATTTCGTGGAAAATGGCGGCGAGCAGCTCGATGTAAGGTATAGGTGTCTTGTTTTTTCAACCAATCTCGGACTTGGGCCCGTTGTATCCCCTGGGGTTTGGCCGCTCGATAGAGAGCCGACAATGCACTATAGGCCGCCGGACTGTCGGGACTGTAGTATAAGTTATCCAACACCTTCTCCCAGCGCTTCATGGTGACAAAATGATAATGGACCCGGCGAGTATGGTTTATTTATAGCGAAGCCTGATGTTTGGGTTCTACCACCGTTGTATATATCCTAGGTTGACTGAGTCTAGCCGGATAATCAATGGCATCGTCGCCTGGTTCATTGCTAGAAATGTGTTCATTGGTTTCAGCCAGCGCGTCCTCAATAGCACGAGACCACCCCAACTGAACAGCTGACCGCTCGTCCGGTGTAAAGAGCTGGTCCACAATAGGCACCACTTTCTCCAAGGCCGTCCAAAGATAAGGGTCTATGGTGAAGCTTTGTGTAGGATTGTGGTAACGCCCCACACGGGCAAAGAAGGGTCCACGGTGTACGTAGTTGGCGTTCTCGAGGTGGATCAGGTCTCCGTCGAGCTCACCGCTCAACACCCGTTTAAATTTGGTCCAGCCATCACGGTGTAGGGTAACCGTAGTGGATGTGGACTCCGAACCTCACCCACAGACATCCAGATCTTCCACGAGGGTGACTTTATCTTCATAGACGTGTAACCCCACCTCAGGGGTGAGGGGAAGAACGGCTCGTAGGACTGGTGACATGGCTGACGAAATGCCGAATGACGCACACGCTGACTGTCTCTCGTATTTATAGTCAGGTCCTACTGTCACTTCCACAGCGTTAGGGTCAATAGGGCAAAAACCAGGACGAGGCCAACAAGCCGTCGGTGGTTCCGGCGTGAGCGCTCGTGGTCCATAGCCCGGGCATCAAGGATGGCTGTCATGTCCAGTAGTGGTGGGTGATAGCACACCCCTCCATCGAGTCCACTCTGTTGAGGACAGCTTCTGTGAACTCTTTTAGGATCTGGCGTCGCCCCTCGTTGTCGTCGCCATCTGCTAACATGGATCGAACCACTGCTCGGTAACCCGTGAGTGAATTCACCACGGTTGCATGCTGTAAAACGCGAGCCGCATAGGGATAGGTGTCCGTCATGGCTCTGCAACCGTAGGAATGGAGGTGTGGGATCCAGAGCAGTGTGTTTTATAGACCCGGTCACAGATGTGCGCCTCTACGTAGCTCTACGGGATGTAGTCCGTGATACGTACTATTCTGATTGGTTAGTCCAAAAAGAGGGGAACAACAATAACATTGCGTTTTACACATTTTATTAGCCCCATGTTACCATGGTAACAACAACATTGACAATCGGCCAATGTTACCAGGGTGTACATTTCATGCGTTTTTGCCCGTGGGACTACATTCTGTGGCCGCGAAGGCTTCTCCCCAAAACCGCATCACCGCGGAAGAATTCGAGGTCAAAGGTTGCCGGACCTATAGTGCACTTGACCTCTGTCCCCAGCCAATTATAAAACTTGGCACCCAGCCAATGCTGATGCAATCCATAACCTTGAGCTGGTGGCGCCCCCTGTCGGATGCAAGAGTTACCTCCCCCGGCAAAATGTGAGGTTTTTTGCACTTATATTACTACTGGCATATAACTTTGCATCCATTCATTTATTTCTCGTAAATTGAAATCCTTCCAATTGTTTTTTTTTTGTCGCTAACAAAATAACTATGGTATATTGTACCATGGCTTTTATGTACCATGCTATTACTGTTGTTCAAAGTGGTTAACCATGGTATATTGAACCATGGTTCATCTGTACCATGGTATTTCCATAGTTGAACATGGTACATTGGTACATTGAACCATGGTACATCTGTACCATTGTAGTACCATGCAAACCATGGTTGGTACATATGTACCATGGTAATACCATGCAAACCATGATACATCCGTACCATTGTATTACCATGCCAACCATGGTATTACCATGGTTACCACGGTTCATTCTGTTGTAAACCATGGTATTTTTTTATAAGGGCTGGCAATTCAAATTGCATTTTTCTTAAATTGAAACTTGAAATTGAAGTAAATTCAAATATCAATTTGTAACATCCTTATTGGCGTAAACCAAAACGGCGAACCTGCCGGGTTTCACATAACCCTTGCTTTTTTTTTCAATGTTGGAATTTTAACACCATTCTCTTAACACCGTTTTTGGTGTTAAACTGGTGTCTTAACACTGTTTTTTGGTGTTGAACTGGTCTGACACCATTTTTCAGTGTTACATTTTCAACATCATTCTTTCAACACCGTTTTTTGGTGTTCAACTGGTCTCGACACCATTTTTCAGTGTTGGATTGGGTCAACACCATTTTCTCAACACCCGTCTTTTGGTGTTGAACTGGCCTCAACACCACATTTTGGTGTTGAATTATGTCAACACCGTTTCTCAACACCACTTATTGGTGTTGAACTGGCCTCAACACTAAAAAATGGTGTTGGGCCAACACCGTTTTTCTGGCTGTGTACTCAAGAGTCCTTGTAATGTTTTAGTATTCCAACATCAGACTGTAGTAGATTCTTCCATGAAGTCTGTTAAATGGGGATGGAGGGGTGGAAGTCCTCCCTCCCTGCCTCCGAATGTTGAAAAGACCCCGTATGTTGAAGGTCGATACAAATGATCCACGAATAGTATGGTGGCTCGACCCCGGGGTCCAAGGTCACGTCTTTGGGACTATTTGTTTCTGTCCGCGGAAGCTTCTTCCCCGCATCACCGCCAGACCAGGTGTTCTTGCGTGCGGCCGGATAACCCACGCGGGCGTGCTATCGGGCCGGGGAAACCTAGTGGGAAACCCCGGATGTTGAAGAGGTGCGCCCGATCGAGCCACACCGGAAGTGACGTCACACATGACGTCATTACGGAAGTGATGCATAATGGGATAAAGTGCTCTCAGCAGTCAAAGTTCAATGAGGCCTTAAATCCTGTTTACATACTACTGACGGATTATAATTATTTTAATTCTCTGGGTAGTTAATATATATTGGCTGACTACCAGAGCTGATGTTGTATTTAAGAAGGTTGATCAACTGATTACCAAAATTAGTTCACTAATCTTTTCAATTAATTAACACAGTCGCTGTTCATTTTGACAAAAACCCAAGGATAAGACCACGCTATGTTATGATGAGTATGAAATGGGATCAATTGAAAATATAATTAACGCATATACACACATTAAATCTTTGAAATGCTGAATTGTATGTTGTCTGTTGATAAAGTTACCAGTGAACGAGGAAAGTCCCTTGGAGCTAGGATGAGCTGGAGTCGTGATCTCACTTTCAACACGGCATGATTCTTTGTTGAGATTGAAGTGACCCCATGCATTCTGTGACCCCTATTCAAGGTCCAAGGTCCACCCCAACATCTCAGGTCAAATGTGCCGTCCCATTTATGCCCCATTTCCATCATACACAAATCCTATCAGATTTAACGGTTGTATACTACTGAGGATTCAGGAATAGGATAATAAGAATATCAACAATAAGTAACAAGTAACGAAAACATTTAAGCGTTCATCTTTATTTTTCTCCAATTTCAGATATTTCTTTCATTACTTGCATCATAATTTTTTACAAGGATATAGATATCAGGTTAATAGCACTTAGATTCGATATGGCAATACCAGTGAGTAATAACTAATTACCCAGTATAGTATGCGGCATGAGAAATGTATATGGTTAGATATATTATTTACAGCCCAGACCCACAACATAAAGTTCGTCTTTTACAGACGTTTGACCCACAGTTGCCTGGCCTGTGGGATATTGGATGTTCGATGTCTACGTATAATATTTTTCAAAAAATTATGAAAATTAATAAATACATTTTTTTTCAAATCTATATTTTTCCTTTGTGTTTTTCTCTTTCGTATTTGGCTCAATTGAATCATTCCCTTTTATGTCAAGCCGAGTTACTACAGTTTTTTTTATTTTTTTACCATACCCTGACCTCTATCGAAGGGAATGACTTTAATTGAGCCAAAGATGGAAGACAAAAACACTGTGGAAATATATTGATAAAAATATCGATTTAAAAAAAATATATATATTTATTAATTTTCATAATTTATTGAAAAGTTTTACATGCAGACATAGACCATCCAATATCCCAGAGGCCAGGCAACTGTGGAGCGACCAAACCGAGAAGATCTTCAGTCAAATTATCTCAATGTCCGCTCTGTGAGCCGAGATTTATGGTTTCGACATTCTGTCCGTCTTAATTAGTCGTCTTTAGTTTAGAGCTGTTAGATGTGCAGGGACTGTGATAATTTTTTCCTGATATCAGTGATTAAGAACTGGTTTAGTGAGAGAGGCGAGGACTCTAGGATTGGAACCCCGGATTAATATGATCGTGGTTTTGAAAAAATAAATAAATAAATAAAATAACCGTAGTCTCTTTCTTTCCTCCAGCAATGATGGTAGTTTTATAGAGTTCAATTTGTTATACACGCTGATGAAAGAAACTTTATGCGAATCAAACCATTGATTTTTCACGAGCCCTAAATTAGACGATTAATTCAAACGAACAGAGTGATGCAGAAACCATTAATCCCAACTCACAGAGAGAATGTTCTGATTAATCCGTGCGAATTCTACCTTTCCAACCTTTATTGCCCTCAACCAATTAGTTCGTACTCAAACTCTGTAACCTGGAATAAATTCCAACAATATAATCTGGGTGATGCATGTAGGCCTACCTGAGGTATGATAGTGTGTCTGGTTCAGGCAAAAATAATGAGGCAATAATTTAGGCTGATGAAAACTGGATAAGCAATTTATCACTTCTTGCTTTTTCGTTTTGCTAGTGGACCGAAGCAGCAGAGACTGGTGGTGTCTCTTGATTCGTTGTCAAAACTGTCTCTTGAAATGTTACTTTGGCTGAACAAAGGAAATTTAGATTTCTTTCCGTAGATTATACCCTCGTGTAGCACATCATTGAACACTCCCCATACATCTTTAACTGACGAACTCGAGCATTCCTTATAATCAGACGCTCCGATACGGTCGGCGAGTTCTTTACCTTCCACCCGGGAAACGTAGTCCGTGACAGCAGGCGAGTTCCACAGATCAGCTTGTAGACCCACCAGATATACAGGTTTCTTTTTCTGTACATATTTTTTCATTTCAGGCAGCCATTTACTTTTCACGTTTTCGAATGTGTCTCGTCGAACAACAGAAAAACAGAGAAGGAAAACGTCGCTTCTTTCGTAGGCAAAAGCTCTCAAAGGTTCGAATATATCGTCGCTGGAGATATCAAACATCCCAAGGGTGTAGGACTTCTTTCTGACATTCATCTCAACTGCAAAATATGACAAATTTTAGAGTGTGACATTTTGTAACTGGCCTTGAATCCCTAATGCACTGTAAATAGATTAATCTGATGAATAATCAAATAAAGTTTGAGACATTTTCAGAAAAGATAAACCTGATCAGTCCTGGAAAAGGATATGTGATGTTCATATAGGAAAAACTCCCTTGTGCCCTTGTGTGCACATGTGACGGTAACAAAGCTGATATTTGTCATTCCTGAATCTGCAAAATCATTGGATTTATAAAGTTACATACTGAAATATCAGCCTCGGAAATAGTGTCAATTTCATCGAAATGAATTTATGATTCATTAAAATGTGCTCCCTAACCTATTTGGTATTTTGGAGTCATTAAAACGGACACTGAAAAAAAAATACTTAAAATTTCAGAAATATTTTCGATTATTACACCAGCGGAATATTCCTTAAAATTCAATAAGGAATATTTCGTAGCATGTGTTGGAATTTCCTTAACATGGTAAGGAATATTTCTTAGTTATGTTGAGGAATATTTCGCTGGTGTAATAGTCGTGGATATTCCTTAAATTCTTAAGGATTTTTTTTTTCTGTGGAGGATTTTCTCTCGTAGCAAGAATATGACACTTCAAACCAAAAACAATCTTGGCGCTTTCAAATAATCCTGTAGTATGAAAATATTGTGATCCTCCCTGTAAATAATTCCTAAACAGAAAAATAGGCCAGGGAGGATATTATGATCAATCACAAATGGATTTCCATACAATAGACTTTCATTTCAGTATGTAGACTTCAACACAAATCTGATTTTGCAGTTTTTGGAGTGGAAAATGTCAGCATGCTTACCGTCACACACAAAAGAGTTTTTCACATATCCTTTAGGGTGACTCCCAGGACTTTCCACAGATGTAGAAATATGAAATGATTTTTGATATAGAGAAAGAATGAAATGGTCATCAACGGGATTCGAATCTACGGCGCCAGATGAACGCGCCAATGCTCTACCGGCTCAGCTATGACGGCCAATTGGTTTTACACCCGCAGATTGTCCCTTTAATTGAAGCGTCTATCTCTCTCAAAAATCAATTAATTTACATCTGTATAAGGAAAGGACACACCAAGCTCGGTACGTCGCTTTGGCACACTTTACTGAACAAGTCCAAAACAACAAATCTTGGTGCAGTTACCGCTAGTTGGAACCAATCAGGGTGCTCGCTATATATCACGTGGGGCAAAACGCAGTATCTAAAAAATCATTTCATATGCGTATATGCTCAGTAGCGGCAATTCGCCATACCTAATCATCACAGGGACAATCCACGGATGTAATATTTATGAGTCGCCATAGCTCATCAGTCGATAGAGTATCGGTGCGTTTAATTAGCCGGGGTCGTGGGTTGGAATCCCGCTGAAACTAATTAATTCTTTCTCTCTCAAAAATCAGTTTATCAGTCTTAGCTAAGTTGAAAGATACCAAGCAGACTACAATTCCTAAAGAACTATTTTTCCTTGTAAGCCCTACACCATATTCTCTAGCCAAGTTGACAACATCAGCAAGCTCTGTGCGTCGCCTTGGCACATTGGACTGATGAAGTTGAAACAACAAATCGAACTCGTATGAGTTGGGCGCAGTGCGGCTGGTTGGGGACAATCAGAGTGCGATACACGTGGCACAAAACGCCGTGTCTCAACAACTGATCTACTCCAGGGGTATAATCCTCGTTGTTTAAAAAGCTTTGTTATGCAGACATACTGCATTGGGATGAAAAGGGGTGAGCAAAGGTCAGGAAAGTATTACCCCAGCGTGATCGGTTGATTGGAGCGGACTCGTAGGAGCGCCGGTTGGAATCAGTTTCGACAACACCCAGTTATTTTGAGGAGAAGACCCCCCAAAACGCAACGTTCAGCCACACCCTAATAACCGCCCTTTTGAATTTATCCACGATTCTCTGCTGGGATGGGTAAGCAAATAGACTAAATAATGTGATAATCTATCAAGTCACGAAATGTCAGCTCTCAATTTTGTATTGTTCCGGGTACAGCGGGGTGAGGGGGGCGGGGGGGGGGGGGCTTTGATCGGCTACATTGATATATTATATACAGGGATGCGAAGTGAAGGACGAGGGAGATACTTTGCATGTATAATGTTATATGGTCGATAATTCGTGCAAGGATATATAATTTCCTACGCTTGATTAAGACGAATAATTCATAATTTCTTTCTCCGAGGCACGTAGTACGTAAGTGATTAAATGTGTTTGGGTGTTCTTGGAGGCGCTTGTCACCTATATTTTGTTGAACGAATATTTGAGTTTACGTCGCCATAGTTCAACAGAGGAGAATCTTCGTAGAAAATGACGCACGTGTAATCGGATGCTTTGTTGGCAAGGCTTTGGTGTAAGATCTCCCATTGAAAAGGTAATATCCTGGACAAAAGACTGACAATACAACTGGCAGCAGATCCTTTGTCAATTATATTTCGTGAGTCTTACACCAAATCGTTGCCGCTTTGTTCTATTTGTAGAACGTATTGCGCATGGAATTCTGGAGAACATTTTGGGTTCTTATACTTAATTGGGTTTCGACCGATTGACATTCTCAATGACTAAAATTACATAGAAAAATAAATGTAAATGTAAATTATTTTTTTTATTTTTTTTTTCTTTCAATATCTTCCTCGTGTCGAGATTGACAAGTGGGTGAGTTGTCACATGACCATAGCCATTGGGAATAAATTGACAAAAGATTGACAACGGTTGTGAAATTTGATCAATCCGATTTTCGGGTATAATCCGTCGACTACGCTGCGATAATTAATGTACATAATCTTTACCTGCATAATTCTCGAAAACCGATCCAGTGAGTTGAGAACGATCGGGGAATTCCCCTGTAGCTTGTGTAACTGCCAGACAAGTTTTCCCCACTCCAGCATCGCCGATTATGGTACATTTTATACAGTACTTCATAGCTGTGAATGACCATAGTTGGGTGTCCAATGCAAGTAATAAATTCCGCCGTCGCTTTTCGTCGAAGATGGAAAGACGTTACATTCGAGGACTCAGCTGATCTTAGACTGACATTGCTCACGTTTGTTCGTCTTTTTATGCACGAAAGCTGTCTTAGACGAACAAGTCGCGTGCCGTTTATTGTATTACACTTAGACTTAAATCTTTGTAATTGTTAACCAATTTCTTACTGGACCAGTCGACATGGAGAACTGTTAACGAGAAGAGGGAACATTTAAGCAAGCCGAAATTTGCGCCAGTATTAATTGTCCGTGGGCTTGCATGTCTATGGTATATATCCACACAAGCTGGCTTGCAGTACTTTCCAGCTGGAAGTGTCTCATTTCTGTAGACACTTTCGAGAGGGCCGGAACTCTGACAACCGCGAAAGAGTTCACCAGACTACAGTCATAGCCACGACGCGGGGAAACCGATTTCTCGTCAGACTCATTATTGTTTCACCTTGCAGCAAAGCTATCCACATTTTCTCGAGACTGAATTCAGACGCATTTATCCATTGGTTAACCTACCAGCCCTGGAGGTGGGGGGGGGGGGGGGCATTACCCACCCCTTACTCAACTTTCTACTATATCTTCGTTCGAAACGACGACGATTCTAAGCCTATTTGAACAACACCCGAGCAAAGGATCATGGGTGAATTGAAAATGGCGATCATCTGGGTACCAGAAAAGTTATGTGTTCGTAATTTTTCTTTAAAATTCTTGCTTTTGAGCGAGGAATAGTCATTCTCGCTAAAACCAGGGGTATCTCTATCCAAGATCTTTGATTAAAAAAGAGACCTTGACGTTGTGAAACTGAGAAAAGTGGACAAAAGTACTTTATTTCACATCAGGCTAATATTTACTAATGTATCATGCAGCTTTTGTGAAGAAATACATCAATGAAAATTTCGAAAACTCCGACCAAATAAATTGACGAAAGAAAAATCCTTCTTTCGAAAATAGCGCCACTGCGACCATCTTGGATTTTTTTTACAGTTTCTGATAGTGCTTGACCCAAGAAAATCGTGTGGTAAATTTCAGCTTCCTGCATGCTGAAGGGATAAGAACACTATTTAGGGGGAGGGCCGGAATGCCCCCTCCCCCGCCCGGGCCTGGCCAGCCAGGTACTCTGACAAGTACTTTCCGCAGCCGCCCAGTCTACCAGCGATTGCAATCAATGAGACGTGAATCAGTCGTATTCAAGGAAAATGGGAGTTCACCAATACCTACATCCTATCTGGCCTGGTTATTACCTACATCCTATCTGGCGGCCTGGTTATTTCGTTATTCTGAATCTTCCAGGCCAAATTATTTTAATTAATTCTGAAATATACACTGCGATTTATGTGTTTACGGTTGGAACGCTTTTCTAAAAGGCTCATTATCACGGTGCGATTTGCAGTAACGACTTATAGCACACAACTCAGTTGCATCGTGAGAACACTCGTACGATTTTAGTCGCATGCTACAAGTCGTATGAGATAAAACAGGCCCTAATTCATGCGATTAATCGGGGGATTCCCCCACCGAGTTGTTACTGCAAATCGCAAAGTGATAATGGGCATTAACGCAGTCAGAGAACATATTTAGGCTTTACAATATTTTGGTTTCACACACATTTCTGAACACATAAGAGTCAATATGTTTAGACTCAAGACAATTTGGTTCATAGCATTAGCGATTGAATCAAAGAAAATATAATGAATGAGACTCAAACTGAGGTGCATCTGATGATTACTGTGATGTATGTGTTTAATGTATGTAATGTTAATGTTTCGTTGATTATACTAGTCCCTCGTTGTCTAACGTTGTATTGTTTCATATATCGACGTTAAGTAAAGTTATCTTATAAACGAATACGTGTTCAAATCCTAAACACATAATTTACAGTGTAGTATTAGAAAAAGATTAACATACGAAAGCCGATAAGGGACTTCTGACTTCCGACTTCTGACTTCTGACTTCTGACTTCCGACTTCCGACTTCTGACTTCTGACTTCCGACTTCTGACTTCTGACTTCTGACTTCTGACTTCTGACTTCCGACTTCTGACTTCTGACTTCCGACTTCTGACTTCCGACTTCAGACTCAGGATATTTTCCATTTATAATGCATTACATCTTAAATTATGAAGCATGGAATAACACAACACCATTATTATGGAATGCTTAAAAACCTGCTTGCATGTACTTATAATAATCAGATAACCATTGAATTTTATCTTGAGTTATGTTCTGATTATTAAAATGCGATAACTTCTAATGTAAATCGAAATACCCTATGTCACAAGTCAAAGGCGTCTCAATTACATAATATAATTGCACAAATTGATACATTACGAATAATCACATTTAATGCGCCCTTTCCACATTAATCGTCGGATAATGCTGTATTGTCTCAGTGGCGGCGACAGGTGCACAGCACGTGGATCACCGCATGATCTCCGGTTCGTTCTCATGATCCCTCTCTTTTGTTTATAAAACGGAGCGGATTTTTCATGTATTGATAACTGATGTAAATATGATAATATGCATGGATCAAATATCCCAATACAGGACTAATAAGCTTACATTTATGATAATTTTGACAAATTCAGGTCGAAAATATACCAGTCATTAACACTTAAAATATATTCTGGGTTAACCCTATCTGGCCTGGGCTTTTTGGGATCTGTCCAAGGGGGCATTCCTCCCCCCTCCCCCCCGTAAATATTTTAAATTCTATTCAACTGATCACAATTACTTCCAAAGCATGGTCGAATAACATAGTATGATAATTTACGCATCAATGCGACAAGGCGATGCCATTATATTTATCGATTATTCAAATATTATTTACGATTTTCTGACACAAAAAAACTAAACCTAATTTTGTCAAGCCCAAGCCAAATCATATCATGAGATCGTACCATTAATCCCAAATATAATTAACAAATAAGATAAATATTGTTTGTATCAAGGCATTTTAGTTCTCTCTCCTCCCTTCTCCAAAACTTGATTATTTTGATTTTGACTTCCGACTTCTGACTTCCGACTTCTGACTTCCGACTTCCGACTTCTGACTCCGTCTGTGACTTTGTGCTTTGATCTTTCTGATTACTAGTATCGACAATTTAAAAGGGAACCCCAATGTTCTAGGTCCAGTTTTAGGCCACGGTTACAGAGACATTGCGTTTGAAGTTTAAATCTGCTATTGATGGAATTTATTGCAAATGATATTTGGTGATGTCACGAAATACTCAAGATAATGAGCTAGATTATACTGGAATTGTCACAAATCTATTATAAGTCTGATGTCTTTATTTGTAATATTGCTTATTTATAGCATCATGAAAACTAGTTCTAAAAAGTTCTAAGCATTTATAGAAATACGGTTCTCATATCAACAGGTTACAAAGGGCTTTATTTTGGAAATTGCACGGGTTATGATATCTTATTAAAGAATATGGAGTAACAAAGGTCTATGCGTTTCATATTTATTAAAAATTCATTTCAACTAACACACCTCCTTACACAAGTTCATGGACTGCAAAGATACCTAAATATCCTTATTTGTCTATCTAATTAACTCACCAATACCTCATTTGCATATCAAATTTTTACCAGTTCCAGAAAGTTTCTCATCAACCAGGGGAAATATTTGCAAGCAAAAAAATGAAAAAATAAAATAAAAATTGAGAACAATGGGGGCAATTTCAGAAATATATGGCAAACAAAATATCTCCCCCACAGAAGTTTTAATTTTCCATTTGAGTTTCCCTTTAAGTAATCAAAATGATGAAGAGTTTTGGAGAAGGGAGGGGAGAGAACTAAAATGCCTTGATACAAACAATATTTATATTATTTGTTAATTATATTTGGAAGTAATGGTACGATCTTATGATATGATTTGGCTTGGGCTTGACAAAATTAGGTTTAGTTATTTTGTGTGTCCTAGGAAAGCAGAAAATCGTAAATAATATTTGAATAATCGATAAATATAATGACATCTCCTTGTCGCATTGATGCGTAAATTATCATACTATATTATTCGATAATGCTTTGGAAGTAATTGTGATCTGTTGAATAGAATTGTGCAATTATTGTATGTAATTGAGTCGTATTTATCTGAGGCATTTTATAGGTACATTAGCTTACCACATTTTTTTTAAATATTTACGGAGTGTGGGGAGGGGGGCGAAATGCCCCCCCCCCCCTGCTCCCCGCCCCCTGGACAGATCCCAAAAAGCACAGGCCAGATAGGGTTAACCCAGAATATATTTTAATGGATAATGACTGGTATATTTTCGACCTGAAGTTGTCAAAATTATCATAAATGTAAGATTATTAGTCCTTTAGTGGGATATTTGATCCATTCATATTATCATATTTACATCAGTTATCAATACATGAAAACCCCGCTCCATGTTATAAACATAATGGAGGGATCATGAGAACGAACCGGAGCTCACGCGGTGGTCCACGTGCTGTGCACCTTTCGCCGCCACTGGGACAAGACAGCATTGTCCAACGATTAATGTGGAAAGGGCGCATTAAATGTGATTATTCGTAAGGAATCAAATTGTGCAATTATATTATGTAAATGAAGCGCCTAAAACTTTTGACATAGGGCATTTCTATTTACATTAGAAATCGCATTTTAATAATCAGAACATAGCTCAAGATAAACTTCAATGATTATCTGATTATTATAAGCAAGCATGCAAGCTGGTTTTTAAGTAGAATATGCCATAATAATGATACTGTGTTATTCCATGCTTCATAATTTAATATGTAATGCATTATAAAAGAAAAAAAATATCGTTGCCTTGAGTTCGGGCGAAGACACTTCGATATGACGATAAATCAGAAGAATTTTCGTTGATGCTTATAACGAGAGCCTAGCAGATAGTGATGCAGGGACTACCGAGAGTCTATCCGCTGGGCCAAACGTATATAGAAAATCCAAGATAGAAGCTTGCTGTGTATATGTGGGTGTGTCTGCAGGACATCTTACTCCAGAGCGTTAGGACTTCACTGCGTTATGATGGGCGTTAGGCATTCACTCAGTCCTACCCAACTCACTAACTCACTCACTCACTCACTCACTCGTATCTAGCTCACTCACTCAGTCTGTAACTCACGAAAATTAGGACACTGTTCAGAATAGGACCATGCCATTAATCGTCCATATGGGCTAGTGTTTTGGGATAAATTTGGTCTCAAGTGCGCACCCAATCCGACCATGTCTGCACTTTCTCATCTACTCTGAGTGCACATGCGCACCATCATATCCCAGTCACATCTTGTTCATGACACTACGCAACGAATTTACACAGATAGATCGTTCCGTAGAACCACATATACCCGCTGTACACCCGAGGCCACAGCCCACATTTACGAAACCATTCGAACTCAAATTGCGTTTATTCTACTCCTGATGACGTCACATGTGACGTCAGTCACGTGGCCTGTCTTCTCAGGCTACACTTCAGGGATCACATGCATCTCTAATGTCCACATGCCCATCACCTAGGCTAGTGCATAGAAGTGTTGATAGAAACGTAGTCCCTAGTGCAATCCGAAAATGCGGGTTCCCTATTACTGATGAAGTAACCGATTATGTCACCAGTCAACACCACTACCCCAGTCTCATACTATACAACGATAGCTTCACTACGACGCCATGCATGACCGATTTGGACATCGACAAAAAACATGCGCATCGGATAATGTCATTCTCTACTACCCCTGACGTCACCGTTCAACATGAACAGTCTTATCCTAAGCGCCACAGTCCCGCGATTAACACCAATTGCACTCCATTGGGACCATCCATCTATTCAACGTGGTTACGCATTATTTATGCCTCCCCAATTAAGAGATGTGGAATTTATATACCAGTTTCAGAGTAAGAGGTATACAATCGAATGCCACGAGAATGTTTAGGTTCCAAGACTTAGTGTGGTCTAATCCACCTGTTCGCCTTGGTAATTTTGTTTTAGTATGGTACACCAAAGATTTGTTTGTGGTCGAATCTTTTCACATACACATGTCGGATCAGCTACTGGAATAAACAAAAGAAGTACTGAAAGGATGTATGATGTTTACAAAAGCAGATTCGGTTTAGCAATAATGTTTGTGAAGCCAGACATTGATTTCTTCAACCCTATCTTTAATTATTTTTCTTACCCCTTGAGCTGGGCGCTGAAACTTCCCCGCTATATACCCTTGGGTCAAGCTCTACCAGAAAATGTAAAAAAAAAAGATGGTCGCTTTGATGACATCACAGTGTCGTCATCTTCAAAAACGGCATGTTTTGGTCGATTTTTCAGTCAGATTTTTCGATTTTTTTTTATTTATGCAATTTCATCACAAAAACTGCATGATAAATTAGCAAATATTAATGTGATGTGAAATAAAATAATTTTTGCCCAATTTTCATCGCGGAAAAGCAGAAAATCTGGAATACTTTACCGCAGCACATTCAAAGTGCAGAAAGTCTCCCAGTATTAAAAAAGCTTGTGCTGAGTTGGCAAGGACTGGAGTGAATATATATAAATATATACATGTACCACATATTCCATTCATTCACTCATTCATTTATTTATTTGTATATTCTTATAAAATATATATTTCCCTGTTTTTACATGTTATTTGTACTTTTACTCTGTTATTTGTGTCGGTGATAATAGCTCCTGCGTGAGCTAATGTTCCTAATTTTGTAAACCGACGTCAAATAAACTATCGTATCTTATCTTATCTATATCCTGTCATCTATAACGATTAATATAACACTCTGTGAACCGGTTGCAGATGATTTGTTTTGATTGGAATCTTGCAATATCGATACAAAACATATAATCAATAATAACAAATATCAACAACGGATGATATGGGTCCATGATTTCAAAAACAACAACAACAACAAAGCAAAACTATAATGGCAACTATAACAAACCACAACGAATGCAGTTTCGATGAAAAAACATGGCGCCAGGAACACTAAAGTGAATCATTAGCTTGTGCGACTGTTTGATGCAACTCTGATCTTCTCTTTGTTACTTTACTGTGTTGTAATAAACAAACAATCAAGGTGTGTTAATCTGAGTGGATTAATCAAGAAATCCTCGCGCCCAACTCCAATTTGCTGAGCCGATCATCTGAACATTACTGTGTAAAATGTGTGATTACTGGCGATACCAAGGTGGGAAAAACTTGTCTGTCAGTCACTCAGGCCACGGGAGAATGTCCCGATGACAGTACACTGACCGATTCTATTTTCGAGAACTATGCAGGTACGGTATTATACCATAGATAGCGATATGTTCAAATCTAACTGATTGATTCGTAACTGCGATATCTGTTAATTTTTACCGGATACATTATTGTGTCTTTTATCATGCTAAATATTACTAAAATGTGAGGAATATCTTCGGCAAATGGATATATGGAGACCAGTTTCTCTCTCTGTATAAAATTATTCGTATTTTGTCTGTTTTCAGTTGAAATGCTCCTGGGAGAGAAGAAGTACCTTCTTGGGATGTTCGATGTATCCAGTAAAGATAACTGTGAACTGTTGAGAGCATTTGCCTACGAAAGAAGTGATGTTTTCCTCCTTTGTTTTTCTGTCGTTCGGAGAGATTCATTCGAAAACGTGAAAAGTAAATGGCTGCCTGAACTGAAGAAATATGTCCAAAAGAAGAAACCAATTCTCGTGGTGGGCTTAGGCCGCTGTTAATTAATGGTTCGTTTCCCGTAACCCGCCCGCATCAGTATTTTTGCAAGCAATAATTACGCATTGTATTAATTATTGGTACTGATCCCTAAAAAAATATGCCTATAATGAGTTCTGATTTCGCGAAGCAGCGCTCTCCAATGATTAAATTGCTCGTAAAATACCGAGATTGTCGTAACAAGTTTCGTAAAGCCGTCTCTTTGTACCATGCCTTCGAAGGGCACTGCAGCGCCACCTGTTGTGCAGTTCAAGGGATTCCCCATAAACTGACCAATGAAACGGCAAACTTTCTTGGGAATCCTCTAAGCTACGTCATTATGTTTTCCAGTCGGAGCTCCGGAAGGAAATTCTGTGGTCTCAATTCCGTCGTTTGTCTGATCGCAAAAACAGTAAATAACAACAAACTGAACATCCACAATGTAATCTAGCGAAATATGCATTGAGAAGTGAAGAAGTATAACTATTCGTCTGCAAACTAGATATCGATTTGCACGCGGAGTTCTCAAATCAAACGGAAGTATGTTCATCATACACCCCTTTCGTTCCTTGTACACCGCGCAATGAATTTAGAAATGTCCGCATGGTTGATCGCATTCATCCTGGTGTTGATCAAAATGATTTTGGCCAACGGAGCCACGATAGCTTCAACAAACGGTCAGTTGTATGTTAAATTCACAACTTTCCTATTCTCTGAAAAGACGACCGCCAGCTCTGTCGAGCGTTTTCTTTCCAAGGCAGATTTGAAACTTCGGTCGATGATTCTCCTGCCTTATTTATATGGGCGCTTGTAATCAGCAAATAAATTCTATAAATCTATAAATCACTCAGTGCCATGGATCAAGAATCCACAGTGGCGGACTTGGAGAGAAGAAAGACTTCTCTTCCAAGTATTTACTGACTCTGAAAATCAGAAGAAGGCATCGTGATTAGACCAAAGCTGTTGTTGTTGTTGTTGACCAGTGACTTGCTTAGGACAGCTGTATTACAGTAAAATTTGTGAATCCTAAAAAATTAGGATTAATATTATTACTATTTATGGTTGCTTTGGTGAAGGCTGATTTAATATTGTTAGCCAGTACTAATCTGATGGAAACCAGTTCTAAATTAGCTCCATATATGACACCTCACATAATGTATTTTATGTCAAAGAGTCATGTCTATGGATTGTGATCTGTGATTTCTTTGTGAAGTTTTGTTTTAGTATTTTATTTTTTTTCTCGCTAGGTAATAATTAATAATTAATAATTATCGCCCTCAGCATGTCTATTTTCAAAAGCAAGGTTACGAGAAACAAAGAATTAATTAACAACGGCCTTACAAACAGATCTGCGGGAATCACCTGGTGTTACAGACTCTGTGTGTCAAAGGGATTCGGGGGGTGTTTGACGAAGTCCTTCAACAAAGTATCGCGTACAAGAAAAAATCGAAATATCCTCTTCTCTATTTCCCGAAAGTTCAGTCAGTCCACAGGAAGATATATCCTCATGTCAAAGAGGCAATATTTAGCTGTCTTGGGGCGGGACGAAAAGAGAAAATTTTAAATGAGATCTGATGAAAGAGCTGCTGTACCAGGGACGTTTGTACCTAGTTAATAAAAACGATTTGCTGCTTTATGTGAAGTGAATCGTCGTATCGCAAACAACACTGGCGATTTAATGATGACAGTTCGCAGAAAGGTCGCTTAGAATGTGGAGGAATTAGAATTTGCAATTTCATGACGTGCTATTCTTACCAACGTACTCATTTCTGTGCTAACTATAGTATGAAGTACAATCACTGCTCGACATTTACAATATGTGTTGTAATGTGTTTTGTGATGGTAGAAATCTGTTAGTGCTTCATTTCCAATGTCTGTTTATTGAAACATTTTTTTGTACGAAGTATGTTTTGATTATCGTAGAAATATATTTATATGTAATTTAATTAAGAATATACTGCAAGTAAATATCCACTTGTTGTTATACATCGAAATCGAATTTTGTTTGTTATTTTCTTTGTGCATTCCGCAATTCGACACATTCAACTATTGAGAATATCTTTACAAAGATCATCCAAAAGGATAGTCTTGATTCTATGAAGAATGACATTCTCTGACAGCTTAACCAGCAATGATTAGTCGCATCTAGGTTAGAAGGAAGTTATCATTTTCCCTGCCCCTCCCAATGTTAAATGACATGATTTCATTAAAAGATCTCTACTTTACTGACATCAGGCGAATACTTCCCGGACATTATGTTTTATCACAATATGTCAATGAACACTTAGATGGGATGTTATCCAGTATAATTTTCGATGAAACAAGGCTGAGCGGGGGTGCCCGATTTTACTAGTTCCGCGTTGGAGACAATACTGGAATTTAACTGAACGTAAATATTGCCAGGGCGTTAACTACGCGGAGGATTTGCGTGAAAACAGACAATATTTGGAGCCCGACATTCAACCACCAGCTCCTTATCTGAATATCAACCAATCGTAGTGCTCGTCTGTCCCATGACCCGATACATTCGGGGTACGAACATTGCCCGACAGGATGAATCATGGAATTAGTTCCTTTTTACGTCCAGAAGCTGGATATAAAGTAAAGAAATGTAAAAATTCTTGTAGATAACAAACAACGTTCCGTTACATATCCTAAAGTCTGTAGAGTTGCATTAGTTTGTCTATTCCATTCACCTGTCCGATTGTAAAAGATCAACAGTTTGTTAGGTATATATTTGCTTTGTTTTTGCGGGTACCCAATCTCACAGAGTATCCAAAAGGGGACACTACTGACGAAGGATCAACACCCGATTCAGCATAATTCCATCAATATCTACTTCAAATTGTTGGAAGTCCGCACGAAATTCGCAGCAGTGGGCGTTATCAGATGTCGCTAAAACTTAACAGAAATCTGACGATACCATTTGTATCAAACACCGAAATCGTCCAAGTGTAATACCTCTCCAGTCGGTAGGTATAATGTGATGAAATCAAGGATAAAATATGGCGGATAAAGATGGCAGCAAATGCACATCTCTCCCCAAGAGAAGTTTATATTCCATTGAGATTCCTTTAACTCGATCTGACCTGGTTCATGGAATCAGCTTTCCTGGAGAGAAAAACTGAAGGGCTGAAACTTTGATTTTGTAGCTTATCGTACTGGGGTCATTCGGAACCTATTTGCATAACCCAGAGCAGAGGATCACGTGAGTTTCATCTCCCTAGAGAAAACTAACCTAAACTCAAGCTTCAACTCCCTAGAGTAAACGAACATATTTAGCAAGGGGGGAGGGAGAAGACGTTATGTGCCTTTCTTCCTAAGCCCGTGGGACACTCCAAGAGAGGAAAACTTTCCTCTCGCGCTTTCCGATCGCGCTCCGAAATGGAGAAAGATAGAGAGCTAAAATGTTGTGATTTTATAGCTTATCATATTTGGGTTGTTAGGAACCCACTTGCACAACCATCGATCACAAGATTATCAGTAAATTAAAGTTTTACCATAATAGTGATTTTTTTTCATAATTTTACTTTTCTGCAGATAAAAGTTCGCAAAATCTATTTAAATCCGTCCGGAAAAAAAAAGAAGAAAAAAAAAAATCCGTCCAAAATTGTGTTCTGGCATTAAGTCAGATTTTTATTTTCTTCTTTTAATTCGGTTATGATCACATTTATTCTGTAATTAGGCTCTTAATGTAATGGTAATGTGTTGAGCATGCACCGAATGAGACCTTGGAGGAGATCGCCGTTTGATATTGGATAAATATATGAGTGGAACGATCTCGCTGTGTACACCCATTATTTTCTCTCAGAGTTGAATGAGATCAGTTGTGTATTTTGTTAATGTTGACCAACAGGTTATAAATGGGTTGACGTATTGTATGTTTAACCTAAATTTCGTGGTGCATATCTACACACTTCTAAGAACACAAACACGATTAAATTGATTATATCTGAAATAGTTGAAATAACAGCAAACACAGAAAATCAATGCGACATTATAGTGGCGGTTTGGTAACATATGTTTGTAGAATTACTGCAGCATTCTGAGGGTCTGTGAGACTAGAATCACATGAAACTTTTACGATAACTGTTTTGGCTTGACTGCACACCGCGCGACATCATCCACTGGGTGATTTTTATATTCTGCTTCGTACTTTTTTTTTCGCCTAATCTTGTACTATTTTTTTTTTTTTTTTAACAATTTATTGTTTAACTCTGTATGTAAATTAGTACATGTAGGTTATCTGAGGAGAGTGCCCCGTGGCCACGTGGCTGTGCATTGTCCTCATAAAAGTAAATAAAGCATCACATTAAGTATGAGGGAATATTGATAACTGGTCTGAATATATAATAATTATAAATATTTATATTGGAAAGTGACAATTACTATTGTGTGTGTTTTCACTAGAGTGACGATATCTTTTTCAATACCACTAGAGATATGATTATGGATATCTCATCAGTTTCTGGTCAAGAGAAATGTATGAACCCTATCTGGCCTGGGCGATTTGGGGTGTACCGGGGTGTATTTGTGGTGTATTTGAGCTGCGCGAACGAATTCAGAGCCTTGAACTAAAATCTGACGAAAACGAGCAGTATAGCCGCAGGAATTCTATCAGGATAAGTGGAATCCCAGAGGAAAGTTCGGAAAATACTGACTCTATCATGCTGAACATTGCTAAAGACATACTCAAGGTTGAATTAAAACCAGAGGAGATCGACCGATCACACAGAGCGGCTGGTGGACGCCAAATCATTGTGAAATTTGTCAGTTATGCGTCTCGGAAACGTATAATGAAAGCCAAAAAGCAACTAAGATCTGCGGATGGAAAAATCTACATCAACGAAGACTTCACCCGTATCAGAAATAAGGTAGCATACGAGGCGCGACAACTTGTGAAAACGGGGCAAATCCTAGGAACCTGGACTGCAGACGGAAAAATCTTTGTGAAAAGTAAAGACGAAAAAGTATCCTTCGTGAGATCTCTGGATGAGCTTGTCAAGTTTCTTAAAGCAAAATTACCAGTAATTTCTCAGGACTAAAACATCGCACGTAACATAATACGGCCTAGCCTATTGACTGGTCACAATATAATAAAACTGTTATTCGGTATATATGCAACAGCCTAATAATATGGCAGACATTGGGTACATATCGATTCGATAATAGGGCATGCGAATACAACTCTGTGGTACATGTATATAGACTCGTACTGGCCTGCTCACAAATAACGAAAGTATATGTAAGACTGTACTTACTTTTGCCATATATATCATTATTAGTAACCCAAATAAGATTCTCATATCATCGTATCTAAGCCTAAATGATTTTCCAAAACAAATCATTTCTATCGTTTTTTCTACTTCTAATTATTGTCAATTTTATTTTTTCAGAAAACAGTAGTAACGTGTCTGAATACTCGGTCATTTTGAATTTAAACGTAGTCATGTGTAGCCCTAAAGTGCTAAACATAAATACGCAGAGAACTGTGAATGCTATATTATGTTTTGAACAAGCAAACCTTTCCAACATAGTGTTTGTGATTTCTGGGTTAGGTATTACCTAACCTTCATTAGCGCAGAAAACTATAGAGCGAGAGTTGGTTTATTCTACTACACAGCGTGCAAAAGCAAACGTGTTAAAACGCACAAAGAATTTGTATACAGCAGAATGAATGATTTCGGCTTTACATACACGAGAACGCCAGGTGATCCAGTTCAGTCTCCTCCAATCTCATTGTACAAACTTAGGACGAACTTTTCGAAATACTTTTTATTATCCCTCATTTGCTCTCTGGTGCTGTTGTACGAGAACGCTGAGTCAATGAACACTATCGATTCTTGTTATTATTTCGGCAAACGCACAGGCCATACACAGAGTGACGAAATCACGAAGCTCAGTCCCGAAAATACAGAGGGTGGGAATTTAAATATAATTATACACACGCAAATACTTACCGCGCCTAGCAATTTTAAACGCCACTCAGACGCCAACGAATTATCTGCCAGTTTGATTATACAATGGAACTTATCTAGAATAGCTCTACTTCGTGCCGGTGACGTAGAAGTGAACCCTGGACCTCTCCCGGCTATAGCGATTGCTCATATCAATGTATGGGGTCTGAGGGGTAAAGTGGATTTAGTCGAAGCAGAACTCTCTATGTATGATGTTATTGCTATCACAGAAACAAAGTTAAATAATAATGTGACCAACAATCAAATACAAATACCCGGTTATCATTTTCTACCTATAAGACAAGATAGAGTTGGCCAAGAAGGCGGTGGTATAGTAGTATATGTAAAACAACATCTTATATGTATACGGAAACCTGAATATGAAATTGATGATCTTGAAGCTGTATGGTGTGAAGTACGTATGAAAAATAGTAAATTTCTTCTAGGAACCTTCTACCGACAACCATCAGCGGCAGTCAACCTTTGGAATTTAATTGATCAGTCAATCTCACAAGCACGTAATAACATGAATACGAAATGTATAATTTTAGGGGACTTTAATGCCGACTGTTTATCTGGTACACATAGAAAAATAGATGAATTATGTACAACATATGATTTACACCAGATAATTAAGGAGGCCACCAGAATCACCCTGCTGTCTAAAACTCTAATTGACCTTATTATGATATCCTGCCCAAGTTATGCTGATAAGTCAGGCGTAATCGTACCTTTTTGTAGCGACCATCACGGAGTATACGTAGTTCTTAAAGAGAGGGTGAATAGAAAGACCTGCTTCTCTCGGAGCATTAGATACTATGATCAAACTGATGTTATAGGATTGAGGCATTCTCTTGAGAACACAAACTGGGATATAATAACACAAAATATAAATACATCAACGAGCAAACTTAGCAAACATCTCATAGATTCTATCAACACATTCGTCCCAACTAAAAAAGTTACAATCAGATCAAACGATAAACCATGGATGACTGCGGAATTACGTCATATGACGAGGAAACGCCATAAGGCACATGTAAAAGCTAAAGTGAGAAATCGACCTGAAGACTGGGAAACATTTCGAAAGCTAAGAAATGATACAATTGACAAAATAAGATGCAGGCTAAATCAGACTATAATAATAAAATTGATGAGAAAATAACAAACTGTACTATTGGGAAAAAATTCTGGTGGAAACTTATTAAGCGGTATATTAAGGACCAGGGATCTCAAGTCTACCCATCAATCATTCATAATGGGAAGATTTATGAAGATCTTGAAGAAATAGCAAACGCGTTTAACGATTACTTCATTCAACAATCAACTCTTGTAGATACAAATGCTCAATTACCATTACTAAACGATTCCAATTTTATATTGGATAGTATACACATTAGCGAGGTAGACGTTAAATATGTATTAGACAACCTAGACATTAATAAAGCTAGTGGACCCGATAACATCAATAATAAAATACTAAGATGGTCTGCCAATGAACTAGCACTACCGCTCTCTAATCTTTTCAATAAGTCCTTAGCCTCAGGGGTTTTTCCTGAGTCTTGGAAACTAGCCCATGTAACGCCCACCCATAAAAAGGGTAGCAAAAATGATCTGGCTAATTACCGACCGATATCGCTTACCAGCACGATTAGCAGGGTATTTGAAAAATGTGTCTTCGGGTACTTTCTCAAATACTTACAAGAAAATAACGTTTTGACAAAGTTCCAGGCAGGGTTTCTACCGGGAAATAGTACCACATATCAGTTAGTGGATATCTACAATTTATATGTCATGCCCTAGACGAAGGTAAAGAAGTTAGAGCGGTTTTCTGCGACATCTCAAAGGCATTCGACCGAGTGTGGCATACAGGATTACTACATAAACTTGAGTCTATAGGTATCAAAGGCATCTTACTCACATGGTTTGAAAGCTACCTTAAATACAGATCACAGATCGTTGTAATTGAGGGCTCCGTATCAAAATCTATGATCATTCCTGCAGGGGTTCCACAGGGATCCGTTCTTGGCCCATTATTATTTCTCATCTATATTAACGATATTGTAAAGGATCTCAATTGTAGCATACGACTCTTCGCTGATGATACTTCTCTTTACATTACTGTCGACAATCCAGCAACATCGGGGCAACTGTTAAATTCTGATTTACAAAAATTATCAAGGTGGGCAAAATTATGGCTCGTTGAGTTCAGCCCAATTAAAACCAAAGCTCTTCTATTTTCACGGAAAATAAACTCTGATCATCCATCTCTGAAATTCAACGAGACTGAACTGGAAGAGGTTCGCCAGCATAAACATCTTGGTGTAACGTTTGATTCTACCGGAAGTTGGAAATCACATATCGATGCGACTGCGAAAAAAGTTGGACCTATGATAAATTGCCTCCGAAGTTTGAAATATAAATTAAAAAGGAAAAATCTTGAAGTATTATATAAATCATTCATTCTGCCCATATTTGATTATGCTGATGTAGTCTGGGACAACTGTGCGGATTACCAAAGTAACATCCTAGAAAACCTACATTTAGATGCTATAAGAACAATCTGTGGCTCACCTCGCGGGGTGAGTCACGAGCTGCTATACGAAGAAACAGGATTCATCTCACTAGCATTGCGTAGAAAACATCACAAAGTCAACCTTATGTATAAAATGGTTAATCAGCAAACTCCACCAATTCTCTACCAATTATTGCCTGAATATGTACGCGAAAATAACCAATATCCTCTCAGAAACAACCTAAATCTCCGCACGTTAAGATGCAGAGGTAACCAATACTACCAGTCATTTATCCCATCCGGAATCCGCCTATGGAACGACATTGCTTTACATATTCGCTCGTCCCCCAACTTACAAATGTTCTCTCGGAAGTGTAACAATGGGCATAATGTGGGCAAGCATTTCTACCTTGGAGAACGAAGAATTCAAATTATACACTCTCGCATGAGACTAGGATGCAGTCTACTTAAGGCTGATATGTACAACCAACACATATCTGAATCTTCAGCCTGCTCCTGTGGTAATGCGTATGAAACTGCATACCATTTTTTCTTCGTTTGCCCATTATATAATATTCAAAGAGCGCAATTATTTCATGAAATTGACATTGACTGTGATATTCATACCGTGCTCTTTGGTGACTCCTATAAAAACCTCGACAATACCAGCAATATTATTTCATTTGTCCACGACTACATCAGACAAACTGGTCGCTTCTAAATATATGTTTTACTAATTTATTATTTTCTCAGGGCTTATCATACTTGTGCATAGCATGGCGTATGTAATTTTTCTTTTGTATATACTGTAGCATTCACTACCGACTATCACCAAATCAGTACTTATTACTACAATTACTACACACTTGACCTAACCACTGTGTCATTTATAATAAATCTTCTGTATTTGGGGAGAGGGGTTTATATAGGCTTTGCCTGTTCTCCAATCCCCTTTTCCATCATGTTTACACTATGGAAATAAAATACTGTTTAAACTAACTTGGAGCGGGGAGATTTCCAAGGGCTCAGTGCGTTCTTACTTGTCCACATAACGTTACTGGTAAAATACACGCGGATCATTTGCACAAGTTTTAATTCTGATGAGATATAACATTGATATGTCAGACACACTAAGCATCAAGATATTAAATACATTCCCATTGTGTTGGTTTGAGGTATCATCGTTTATATATAAAGGGGAATCCCTCCAGAAAATGTATCTGAAATGTCGAAAGAGTACATTCGAATGTTTTCAAATTTAAATAAAACCAGTTTAGATCAATCGGCTATCACTATTCCGCACGATATGAAACTTCAGCATTTTTACAGTACATAACAATCAATTTCAGCCGTTTCACTTTCCAAAAGTCCAAAAATCGGATCTTATAATTAACATGCTACAGGAACAGTAATCGTACGGCGCTGTATTTAGCTTCATGATGATTTGTTTTGATTGGAATAATGCTATATCGATACCAAACATTAAAAAAGCAATAATAACAAATATCAACAACGGATGATATTGGTCCATTATTTCGACAACAACAGCAAAACTATAATGGCAACTGTGACAAACCACAACAAATGCAGTTTCGATTAAAAACATGGCGCCAGGAACGCTAAAGTGAATTATCAGCTTGCGCGACTCCTTAGACTGTTTGATACAACCGTAATCCTCTCTTTGTTACTTTCCTGTGTTATAATAAACAAACGATCAAAGTGTGTTAATCTGAGTGGATTAATCAAGTAATCCTCGCGCCCAACTCCAATTTGCTGAGCCGATCATCTGAACGCCAGACGCGATAAAGTTGGCACAAATTCCAGCGGCCTGGTTGATCGGTAAAAATGTCCTGGAGTTGATTGAAATACAATAGACAACCAACAGCGACGCACGTGTTGAAGGAACCTGGACGTTCAAGGTGTCAGACGACTTCGTGCAGAAATATAATATAAGGACATTCAGAACAAATCCAAGGTATATTCTGATTCTGCGTATTCACTTCTAACATCTTGTATATCACCACATTATATGTATACTGATACCGAAATACCGAAATTTCCCTAAACATGGACCGTTCAAGCGGCAAGAATTACTGTGTAAAATGTGTGATTACTGGCGATACCAAGGTGGGGAAAACTTGTCTGTCAGTCACTCAGGCCTCGGGAGAATGTCCCGATGACAGTACACTGACCGATTCTATTTTCGAGAACTATGCAGGTACGGTATTATACTATAGATAGCGATATGTTCAAATCTAACTGATTGATTCGTAACTGCGATATCTGTTATCTTTTTACCGGATACATTATTGTGTCTTTTATCATGCTAAATATTACTAAAATGTGAGGAATACCTTCGGCAAATGGATATATGGAGACCAGTTTCTTTCTCTGTGTAAAATTATTCGTATTTTGTCTGTTTTCAGTTGAAATGCTCCTGGGTGAGAAGAAGTACCTTCTTGGGATGTTCGATGTATCCAGTAAAGATAACTGTGAACTGCTGAGAGCATTTGCCTACGAAAGAAGTGATGTTTTCCTCCTTTGTTTTTCTGTCGTTCGGAGAGATTCATTCGAAAACGTGAAAAGTAAATGGCTGCCTGAACTGAAGAAATATGTCCAAAAGAAGAAACCAATTCTCGTGGTGGGCTTACAAACAGATCTGCGGGAATCACCTGGTGTTACAGACTGTGTTTCTACAACAGAAGGGCGAGAACTCGCCGCCAATATTGGAGCTTTGTGCTACAAGGAATGCTCTACTCTGTGTGTCAAAGGGATTCGGGCGGTGTTTGACGAAGTCCTTCAACAAAGTATCGCGTACAAGAAAAAATCGAAATATCCTCTTCTCTATTCCCCGAAAGTTCAGTCAGTCCACAGGAAGATATATCCTCATGTCAAAGAGGCAATATTTAGCTGTCTTGGGGCGAGACGAAAAGAGAAAATTTTAAATGAGATATGATGAAAGAGCTGCTGTACCAGGGACGTTTGAAAATCTGTTTAGTACCTAGTTAATAAAAACGATTTGCAGCTTTATGTGAAGTGAATCGTCGTATCGCAAACAACACTGGCGATTTAATGATGACAGTTCGCAGAAAGGTCGCTTAGAATGTGGAGGAATTAGAATTTGCATTTTCATGACGTGCTATTCTTACCAACGTACTCATTTCTGTGCTAACTATAGTATGAAGTACAATCACTGCTCGACATTTACAATATGTGTTGTAATGTGTTTTGTGATGGTAGAAATCTGTTAGTGCTTCATTTCCAATGTCTGTTTATTGAAACATTTTTTTGTACGAAGTATGTTTTGATTATCGTAGAAATATATTTATATGTAATTTAATTAAGAATATACTGCAAGTAAATATCCACTTGTTGTTATACATCGAAATCGAATTTTGTTTTTTATTTGCTTTGTGCATTCCGCAATTCGACACATTCAACTATTGAGAATATCTTTACAAAGATCATCCAAAAGGATAGTCTTGATTCTATGAAGAATGACATTCTCTGACAGCTTAACCAGCAATGAGTAGTCGCATCTAGGTTAGAAGGAAGTTATCATTTTCCCTGCCCCTCCCAATGTTAAATGACATGATTTCATTAAAAGATCTCTACTTTACTGACATCAGGCGAATACTTCCCGGACATTATGTTTTATCACAATATGTCAATGAATACTTAGATGGGATGTTATCCAGTATAATTTTCGATGAAACAAGGCTGAGCGGGGGTGCCCGATTTTACTAGTTCCGCGTTGGAGACAATACTGGAATTTAACTGAACGTAAATATTGCCAGGGCGTTAACTACGCGGAGGATTTGCGTGAAAACAGACAATATTTGGAGCCCGACATTCAACCACCAGCTCCTTATCTGAATATCAACCAATCGTAGTGCTCGTCTGTCCCATGACCCGATATATTCGGGGTACGAACATTGCCCGACAGGATGAATCATGGAATTAGTTCCTTTTTACCTCCAAGAAGCTGGATATGAAGTAAAGAAATGCAAATATTCTTATAGATAACAAACAACGTTCCGTTACATATCCTAAAGTCTGTCCAGTTGCATTAGTCTGTCTAGTCCATTTACCTGTCCGATTGTAAAAGATCAACAGTTTGTTAGGTATACATTTGCTTTGTTTTTGTGGCTACCCACCACATTATCCAAAAGGGGGCACTACTGACGAAGGATCAACAACCGATTCAGCATAATTCCGTCAATATCTACTTCAAATTGTTGGAAGTCCGCACGAAATTCCAAGCAGTAGGCGTTATCAGATGTCGCTAAAGCTTAACAGAAATCTGACGATACCATTTGTATCAAACACCGAAATCGTCGAAGTGTAATACCTCTGCAGCCGGTGGGTATAATATGATGAAATCAAGGATAAAATATGGCGGATAAAGATGGCAGCAAATGCACATCTTTCCCGAACAGTAGTTTATATTCCATTGGGGTAACTCGATCGGGCCTGCGTGCATGGAATCAGCTTTCCTGGAGAGAAAAACTAAAGAGCTAAAACTTTGATTTTGTAGATTATCGTACTGGGGTCATTCGGAACCCATTTGCATAAACCAGAGCAGAGGATCATAGATAAATTTAAATGACCTGAAACGTGAGTTTCATCTCCCTAGAGAAAACTAACCTAAACGTAAATTTCAACTCTCTACAGAAAACGAACATATTTAGCGAGGAGGAGGAGAGGATACGTTATGTGCCCTCCTCCCCAAGCCCGTGGGACACTCAAAGAGAGGAAAACGTTCCTCTCGTGCTTTCCCCCCGCGCTCGGAAATGGAGAAAGACGGAGAGCTAAAATGTTGTGATTTTATAGCTTATCATATTTGGGTTGTTAGGAACCCACTCGCATAACCACCGATCACAAGATTATCAGTAAATTAAAGTTTTACCATAATAGTGATTTTTGTTCATAATTTTACTTCATAATTTTACTTTTCTGTAGATAAAAGTTCGCGAAATCTATTTAAATCTGTCAAAAAAAAGAAAGAAAAAAAATCCGTCCAAAATTGTGTTTTTTATTTTATTTTATTTTAAGATTTTTATTTTCTTCTTTTATTTCAGGTATGATCACATTTATTCTGTAATTAGTCTCTTTTGATATCTACGTCTACAGGGGAAATAAGTTTAGGTGTATCTCTTCCAACCATTACAGAGGCAAATGTATGCAATGTTGTGTTGAGCATGCACCGAATGAGACCTTGAAGGAGATTGCCGTTTAATATAGGATAAATATATAGTGCAACGATCTCGCCGTGTACACCCATTATGTACCCTCAGAGTTGAATGGAATCAGTTGTGTATTTTGTTAATGTTGATCAACAGGTTAGAACTGGTTTCACGTATTGTATGTTTAACATAAATTTCATGGTGCATGGTACAGTTCTAAGAACACAAACACGATTAAATTGATTGTATCTGAAATAGTTGAAATAACAGCAAACGCAGAAGTCAATGCGACCTTTTAGTGGCGGGTTGGTAACATATGTTCGTAGAATTACTGCAGCATTCAGAGGGTCTGTGAGACTAGAATCACATGACACTTTTACGATAACTGTTTTAAACAATTAATGGATTGACTCTGCACGCCGCGCGGCATCATCCATTTTTGGATTCTGATTCGTACTTTTTTCTAGACCTGGTTGATAGGGCTTTTCTCTATAATAGGGGTAAAGTTCGTGTTCCGCTATTTATATGTTCAACCCCAATCGTAATTTTACATGCACCCACCCATGACTTGCTCACCCTGGAGGAGCGCTTCACTTTGACACCTCCCACGACCCATTTGGAATAATGGTAGTGACGTCATAGTGACGGCAATTTGATAAGTAGTAAAAGGGTAAATTGGT